>ML781927.1:920648-931188 GCA_009831015.1 Picea engelmannii | reverse complement strand
TAGGAGACTCACAAAATGTGACTTGTCATCCACACAATAAAGGAGACTAAGTCAAATACAAGTAAAAGCCACGTGTACATAAAATCCTCATGAGAAGGGGACGTCCCACAAAATGAGGGGCCAATTTGGTGTAGATGCTCAACGTTCCCTTGAAAAAGTGTAGTCCAAGCCTCAAAACATGTTGTAGAATCATTCCAAGTGAAGAAAGGTTCAATTTCTAGCCTCTTTATCTGGAATGACCTCATGAAATGAGTGAGTGAAGCCCCAAAAGGTGGATGAATCCTCAAATAATGCTCATTAACCCTGAAAAAGTTCCTCCAAGGTAATTCCATGTGTATATATCAAGTAAAGGAACCTCCATGAAGCATGTGAGTGACCCTCCAAGTCAAAAATTGGGCCATAAAACCCCCAACAACTAGTATGATGTTTGAATGGGTCAACCCTCAAATCATGCATAAAATAGGTCAAAAATTGACTAAATGAGATAGATCTCTAAGATCCTCAACATGGCATGTATAAATGATGTTTGTGCATGCATAAATATCCCATCAAAGTGATAGAGGATGTGACCAGTGCCTTGGGATACATTTACTACCTCAAGAACTATGGGGCTACCTCAAGAATGTGGAACTGAGTGAAAATTTGTAGAATCATCTATTATAGTAGATGGCCAAAGTGTGACAAATACATAAGATAAGGATCCATGCTTAGGAATATAATTAGTATTCTATGCATAGGTGTGCCAACCTTTACAACAAGAGAAACACTTTTACATTGTATACAAAGAAGTGAGAGAGACTAGTAGCTCCCTTAGATCATGTGTCCTAGTAGATCCACCCCAAGATTGTTGCATACGTACCCAGATCATAAATGATTGATGTGATGAAGAGTTACCAACATCAAGGGGTAGTCATCGGAAGCCATAAAAGAAATGCCTATCTTGAGATGGGGACTAAAAGGACAAGCCATGACTGACCACAAGGTGTCTGGAGATACTACATAGGCCCCCCACCAATACATAGAACATCTAAGCATGGTACAATACAATACATGACTAGAAATACAACCACACTTTTGGCTCATCATGATACAATGAGGTACATAATCTACTCATATGATGGGTCACATCTCGGGAAAAATGTAGCATACACTTAAGCGAATCTTAGGTGTAGCATGCCCAAAATTGGTCATCCAAACTACCTTTGTTTTTCGTGTCAACTCACCACTAGTCGAATTCACTGCAAAATCAGTCATCCAAACCACCTTGATTTTCCATGTTGACCCATTGTCGGTCGACTTCGTCGAACCATTTGCAACATTCTTGTTCTATTTTCAATTGATGCTTCAACCCACCAAAAATGTTTGTTTCCCACCACCACTATCAATTTTCACATCAGGCTCGGTAATCCAGGAGGAGGCATGGGTTTGGCTCAACCTGCTAGTTATTCCTCGAAAATTTCCCCCCATTGCCTCCTATTTTCATCATCAATATTAGAAGACAATTCCCACTTCTGATCCTCCATCTTCCTCTGTCCTTCATTAAACTGAGTCCCCATCTACTCATGGGAAGTGTTCAAACACCTAAGGGTAGATTCCTTCTGTGATAATGTGGCTTAGACTTCTTTCATATTTTTCATTCATGGCATCAATATACTCTGCCATTTTATTCAACTCTTTATCCTACTTCTCCACCTGAATTTTCTTCTCTTGGAGCTTAACAAGGGCATCATCAAGGGATTTTTTTCATTTATCAAATATTTCACAATCGACACGGGATTCGATCTTGATCCTTTCCTTCGTGAACCTTGTTTCTCCAACTCCCTACAAAGATCCTCCATTTCTCAATCTCTCCCCTCAATTTCTGCAAATTTGTTAATCCAATAACACCCAAAAGAATAAAAATAGAATAAAACCCAAATCCAATCATCTTCTTTTCATTCATTTCATCATTAATCCAATCCAAAATTCTAACCCCAGAACCTAAAATTAAAACCCCATATGTGATTTATTTCATTTTCTTCCTACATAGACACATCTCTTCTATGGAATAGAACTTGGGTTGAACATAGTAATGAAGATATGAAGGTGGACCGAAGTAGTTATGTGTTCCTCCCATGCCTTAAACAGGGCGATGTTCAATGGATTTGAAAGGTTTAAGGAGGGTTTCAAGCAATTTATCAAGTACTGTCATCATTCATTATCGTGGCTTCAAACCCCTACCTATCCTCCATGTACAACTCTGACTAAGGCTGCACAGTGCCTAAGATGGAAATGCTTTAGCACCTCCTAAATGGAACAACAAATGAATTCTTCTACAATAAACTATGGGCCATGTTATCACACAAGTTTTAGGTTGGGAAAAGCCCAACCCAACCACCAAACAATGACAACTTAGAGAACACCTACCCTCTATCACCTTAGGCAGGTATTCCCGTCACTTTAGAGATTATAGAATCACCTCAAGAGGGGAATCTCGGTGACCTTAGGGGGAAATAATATGGAAAGTGAGATGTATGAATGGATGCCCCTCTAGGTCAATTTTTTATGTGTGGAGAAGGGATTGAATAAGGTCTTTATGGTAGCCGAGGTTGCCAAGAAGTAGTAGACCTTGCCAATGCTGATTGTACTTTCCCGAGACACAAGGAAAATGAAGATAAAAGCCCAAATATATGATGGATCAACAAGTTAGTCTTGATGTCCCTAATTGCAGCAGTTAGTAGGAGTATATATCATCAATGAAAATGACAATGAATGTTGCAAACAAGTTGCTAAAAGTCTAGTTGAAAGAGCAAGAGATAAACTAGAAACAACTAGATCAACTCAAGTAAGATAGCATTAGAATTTGGAAATGAAACAAGGTTGTTACAAAACTAGTATTGCAGAGATATTATTTAGCCTCATTGGTTGTAACAAACAAGTTATCATAGCAAGAAAATCAGCCACTAAAACTTCCCCAAAATGTACCAAAGATGTGCTAGGCTTAGTAGTTTAAGTGGGAAAACTTTAGGGAAATTTCAACGATTGAATTAAGAGTTATTTGAGAAGTTTGATTAGGTTTTATACAACCCTAATGGATGTAGATGCAATTTTATAACAACATCAATGAAAAATTAGCAATTGAGATGCCCTAGGGGCAATAGCAAGCTTAGAACATCAAGGAAAGAAATCAATTTAAACAAGTTGATTCCTTTGTGTTTTCATGTATCCCAATGCAATAAATTTATTTCTCCAATGCAATTTGTAAATGATTAGAGCCTTACTATTGGGTTTTGGAGTCAAAGAGAGTGAAGACTAGGCTAAGTCCCTGGGGGTGTAAATTCTTTTACTCCCGAAGGCAAGCTAGGTCCACTAGGAAATGCTAAGAGGGTGTGAACCCTTTTACTTCTCTTAGCAAAACCTTAAGCAACAATATAACCTTGGATGCATGAGCTTGATCCACAAAGAACCTAGGGGTGTAAGCCCTTTTACTCCCTAAGGTTTGTGAAAAAAAACAAAGGTGAACTTAGAGGGTATATGTCCTTGTATTTCTCAAAGAAACCTTGAAATTAATGACCTTTCAGAAGCAAATAAATAAATCTTGGGGAGGGTGTATGCCCTTATACTTCTCCAAGGGTTCATCCATTAACAATCATGGAAGAAGCAAGAATTTAAGACAATAAATGCATAATTTCCTTACCAATTCCAAATAGATGCAAGATTCAAACCCTAAGTGACCAACAAAATCATATCAATTGCAAGAGAGAGAGAGATGAAATTCTCCAAGAATAGCGAAAATTTCAGCTAAGTATCCTTCTGCACAAGGGAGAGCTATGATGAAAATGAACTAGAGTTCATCTCTATTTACACAAAATGTTCTCAAGTATGTTCGTCCACATAATTTTAGGGTAAACCATAAGATAGGGGTCAACATCCCTAATCTTGCCCCTTCACACAAATAATAATAAAAAATTCAACTAAATTTTAAATTTGCACAAGGAAAACCCTAAAACAAGATGATGTGAATTGTATAAATGTGAATTAGGCTAGTGAGACGATATGTTTGGGCGAAGAGCCCGTATTGATATAATGTGGTCGGGGGACGAATTGCATGTTATGAACATTGATTAAATAATAAAAAGAATAATCGTTGGTTGCAATACGAAATAGATGAAGAATGGTGGGGGGATATGATTCCACAAGAGAGAGGGGTCCAAGGGGGGATTATTCGTGGGTATTAATCCAACCCACATTCCTGAAATTATTAGCTTTGTGTGTAACCTCCTATTTATTGATTGAGTATATGAGAGACCAATCATTAAACTCATGTAAGAGGGTGGGTGTGAGTGGTCACATCCCATAGTTATTGGAGAGAATGAGATGAAGTACAATCATCCTTGAGAAGAGTGGGAGTCAAGCAAGCAAGGAAGAAGAGGAAATTTGCATGCAGAGGAGGGACAATTTTACATGGAGATTTTGGGGTTGCAAAGGAAGAGCAATGGGTTGGGAAGAGGACTAACCATGGTATACTTGAAGGAAACCATTGTTTGGATGTGTTTTTATGCTGAGTAAAGGCCCGTGTTTTGGAAAACCAGGCTGTAAGTTTGTGGTGCGATTCTCCTGTGGATAAAATGACTTCAGAGCCTTGTGAAGGCTACTGTGAGAAAATATGAAACAACAAAGAGTTCCTAGATTTCCCAGCTGAGTGATTCCTGGCCAACCGAATGCACTAGTGGCCCTGATAAATGAATCATACAACCCGAGGGATTGTGAGCAATGAAGGGGGTACATTCCTTGGGTAGTGCAGGTAGTGGGGAAATAATTCCTGGACAACCGAATGCACTAGTGGCCCTGATAAACGAATGGTACAACCCGAGGGACTGTGAACAGTGAATGGGGTATATTCCTTGGGTAGTGCAAGTTGTGGGGAAAAGAGAGAGATGGGGTTTTGGAACTGTTGTGAGACTAGAACCTGGGTTTGGGGCTGCTCTGTGTGGAGAGTGGATAGCTAGTGGGATGGATCTCCTTGTGGACTTATTGATCCAGATTTTATGAGTAGAATGAAATGAATACAAATTATTAAAATATGCTTAACACAAAATAATAGAGATACAGTAAAATTGGTTTTCTATTCAATAAGGAAATAAGGTGAAACTGTAAAATGCATCGGAAAACAAGCTTGTTGGAATGGTGGCAGTTTATCTCTGAGAAGAGATGTGACGGTTGCACTCATTTGCAAGAAGATGGTTACAATGAGGCTATGAAGGCATTTTACAATAAACATGAATGTTAAA
Organism: Picea engelmannii; assembly: GCA_009831015.1. Classification (NCBI taxonomy): domain Eukaryota; kingdom Viridiplantae; phylum Streptophyta; class Pinopsida; order Pinales; family Pinaceae; genus Picea; species Picea engelmannii. The sequence continues at coordinate 925,918 of ML781927.1, read as the reverse complement.
AACCCTAGACATCCAAAAACCTAACCCTAGGAGATGAAGCGCCAAAAGTCATGTGGGCCCCGTTTGGTTAAGTTAGTACATCAACTTCCCGGGGTCGTAACTTTTGCATACGATCTTCGTTTTAGGCGCACGATAGTTCGTTGGAAAGGTATAACCGAGAAGAACAATTTTTGACTGACCCAAGTTACTGTCTTCAACTATCATTTGGGCCCCAAATCCCCAAAAAATGTTGTTTAGGGCCTCAAAACAACCCTGAAAGTTTGGAACCCGAAAAACTGCCAAGGTGGAACACTGTTTTTCGAGCCAGTGGAATAGGTGGGTGGCCACCAATATCCACCCGGATCACTCATAGCCTCATCTCAGGGGTATCTTGTTGATGAGATAAAATGATTAGCAGTGCCTATGGTTGAGAGGTTCATCCTTCATTTGTAGCCAGTTGGTTAATCATTAACATATAATTGTTTATGTTTTGTTCCTATGTTAATTCCGTTATGTAAATGGTTTATACGAATGTTGTGTGTTTACTGTTTTCTTTAACACTTATATTCATGTTTAATATATGCTACTAGATGTATTCAGAACTGTGGTATTAGTCAATTGGTCAATATTGTATGTGATCTATGGTTGGTAAGCTACATGAATTTAATTAGCAGTAAATCTTAATAATTTAATGAGTTTCCACACATAATGTTGCTCAGTTGAGCATTGGTCACATTACATTACAGTATCAAAGCTGATAAAGAGAAAGGTTTTGCTTGGCATGGCCACCTTTGGTGGCTGGATACATTACAAAGTGGTATCAGAGGCCAGTTTTCAACATTGAGCCTGGATGGGCCAATTAGTGGAACACATAAGTGAAAATTACAGACTATGTAGGAAAATTGTTTGATGGAATGCCGAAAAAAGGATGTCTAAAATTCGTTTGTTGAACTTATGGCAGTAAGATTGAGTGAAATTTGATGGGCAATGTGAAGAATTGAGCCCCTTTGGAAATTTCGAACAAAAGAAAATCGGAAAAATTTGGGTATTTCTTCGATGATGACATTGGCATGGCGTGGAGTCCACGTGTCAGCTGACGTGGTAGAAGGAAGATGTGTGTTGCCATGGTGGAAGGTACATGTTGGACGAGATTATAGTTGGCAGGTGATGTTGAGCCATGTGGCAGACCAACTGTCAGTCCCACGACATTGCGGTAAGATATTGGAAGTTTGTCCCAGTGTCAGTCCGTGAGTCCGCAAGTCCGAAGAAGTGGAAAAATGACTAAGTGTTGAGACTTTTTCGGACGAAATTATGGAATAAAGGTTACAATATTGTGAGTCTGTGAGTTCAAAGAATTGGAAAAATGACTAAGTGTTGAGATTTTTCAGACGAACTTATGAAAGAAAGGTTACAAGATTGTGAGTTCATGAGTCCGAAGAAGTGGAAAAATGACCAAGTGTTGAGACTTTTCAGACAAAATTATGAAAGAAAGGTTACAAGATTATGAGTCTGTGAGTCCACAAGTCTAAAGAAGTAGAAAAATGACTAGTGTTGAGACTTTTTCGGACGAACTTATGAAATAAAGGTTACAATATTGTGAGTCCGTGAGTCTACAAGTCCGTGAATGCGAAGAAGTGGAAAAATGACTAAGTGTTGAGACTTTTCAGACGAATTTATGAAAGAAATGTTACAATATTGTGAGTCTGTGAGTCTGCGAGTCCGAAGAAGTGGAAAAATGACTAAGTGTTAAGACTTTTCAGATGGTCTTATGAAAGAAAAAATACAATATTGTGCGTCTGTGAGTTCGCGAATCCAAAGAAGTGGAAAAATGACTAAGTGTTGAGAATTTTCTGACGGACTTATGAAAGAAAAGTTACAATATTGTGAGTCTGTGAGTCCGAAGAAGTGGAAAAATGGCTAAGTGTTCAGACTTATTGTGAGACCGTGAATCCGCAAGTCCATGAGTTCGAAGAAGTGGAAAAATGACTAAGTGTTGAGACTTTTCATATGACTTATGAAAGAAAGGTTACAATATTGCGAGTCTGTGAGTCCGCGAGTCCGAAGAAGTGGAAAAATGATTAATTGTTGAGAATTTTCGAACAAAATTATGAAAGAAAAGTTACAAGATTGTGTTTCTGTGAGTTTAAGAGTCCACGAGTCCAAAGAAGTGGAAAAATGACTAAGTGTTGAGACTTTTCAGACAAACTTATGAAAGAAAAGTTACAAGTTTATGAGTCCGCGAGTCCGCCAAGGAAAAAGAAACTAAGTGTTGGTGGTGGGTTCATGGAAGGTATGAAGAAGAAATATGACTTAGATCCATGATGAATCCATTAAGATAGATCAACAGAGGAGATAAAAAACACAATGTGAAGTTGTAAGGGAGTTAATTATCAGGAGAACATGCGTTTTTGATAAGGACCGTCAGATTTGAAAGTGGATCAATCCCCACTGTGGATTTTGGATTGAGAGAAGAATTCAAGACTTTGGGTCTCCAGAGATGTTGTAGGCCTATACAAGAACTTTGAAGGGCTATAAATTTCAACTAGAGCTCAATTTTTGGCAAGATTAAAGTTGTTGGGAAGTCGTTTTGGGGAGGACTGCATCAAGCAAATCAAAATTCAAATTGGGAAATATGTCCTTCATAAATTGATGAAAAAATGACATGTAATATAATTAATGAAATGTTTTATAATATGCATGTTCTAACAATGATTATTACATGCAATTTTCTTGCAGAATTAAAGGTACAGAAAGAAATTTTAGTTCTTATATGAGGATTGGATTTATAGAAGATGCTCAAGGATATTACAACCATGAGGAAGAGATCATAGGTCTACATGTCGACATGGGGAGTGTTGAGACAGAGTCAAATGGAAGAAGATATAAGAAAGATCACTATGAGAAGTCTACAAAGGAAAGTGTAGGGAAGGTGTTGCAAGGTTTTCAAGGGTCTAAATAAAAGCAAAGGAACATTAGTATTCAAATGCTATAAAGATTGAATGGATTGCAAAGGAATGTCAATAGATATTTCACGTAGGGTATGAACCCAACAAGTAAAGAATGTGATTACATGCACAAGAAGCAAGGACGACTCCATAACCTTGAAGATAGAGAAATAATAAAGGGAACAAAAGCTTGTTGCAAGAGAAGGAGAAAGAATATCATGAAATGAGGTGTGACTTATGGTTGAATCAGTCATCTCTATGAGAAAGCACGGGAATGTAGGAAGATGGAATTGTCAAATACGATCTAGCAACTCTTGTCTAAGATTACACAAGAAAGAAAGATGCCTCTATTATCAGAGTGCGCAACAAAAGCAAGGTACAGGTGCAAATGTGTAAGGTAGCTAGAGAGGTAGTGGGGGGGGCCGGAGGGCCCATAGTGATAATAGTGGAGGCCATTCAATGTAAGGTGGACCAGGTCCACTATATTATTAAATAAGGCCCACTGTGGTAGTTAGATATAATAAATGGGTAATTAGATATAATAAATGTAAGAGAACTTCTTAGAAGGTTCTACTTCTAAAAGATTCCTTCTCTATAATGTTCTTAGGTGATGGTAGCACTATATAAAAGGGTTCAAACAATGTAATTGGATATGAAGAGAATTATTGTATTTGGAGCGATAAATCAATGAGAGGATGCCCCCTCGAAGAGACAAGTGAACAGGAGATGATCCCTTCCATAATAAGATCCATTGTATGGTATTGCCCTATCTCAAGGGTTTGGTAATAATAAAGTGTGGTTTCTTCTATCTTGATTCGTGGATCTATTGTGTATTCAGTAGTTTTTGTGATTATATTTGTATATCTATTCAGGTTCTTAACAAGTGGTATCAGAGCACTTTCCTTGGCAGACATTGTGGGAAAATATTTTTTATTTTTGTAGATTATTTTTTGGAAAAGAAAAAAGAGGACTGTGACATTATAGATTTTTTTGGTATATTTATGTGAAATATTTGTAGAAATGGATTGTAGATATGAGTTCCTCTCATAAAAACACCCAATTTGAAAAAACAAATCGTCCAAAACGGAGTCTGGGAAGTCAAGATATTGAAGTTTTAAAATCTGCAATTTTCAGGGGTTTTTTTGCGGACGACGACGCAATTTTTTTTTTTTTTTAATATTTTTGTAGCATCTGGAGGTCGAATTTGCCCCCCAAAATTACATATATAAGTTTCTCTCACAATTTCACCCAATTTCAAAAAAACATTAGCTGAAACGGAGTCCAGGACGTGAAGTTATGAGCATTTTAAATTCAACTGTTTTTCAGGGTTTTTCCGGAAAACGTCGCGATTTTCTACAGTAATTTATTGTTCTATTTTTTTGGTTTTTTTGTGACGGCTGCGGGACTGAAGAGTTCATAGGGTGATCAGATGGCTATTTCCTCTTAAACCCTCAAAGAAATTCTTAAAGCATTCAAATCCCAATTGCATGACACATTGAATGACAAATTGGATGTCTTTGGAGATGGCCCCAATGATAGTTTTTGTAGTATTCAAGATTCATTGGATAGCATGCAGGAGAGATTTCTTATGACAAATATCAAGGATAAGTGTAATTAAGAAATATATGCTTGGTATGATCTCGATGTCGATTGCGATGATTAGTATATGGATAGTTTTCATTTCTGGGATGGCAACCACTTCCGTATTTTATTTGATGACTCTACTCCACCTTCTGTAGAGAATAACAATGTCCCACATCAAGAGCTAGTTATGATTACTAGCGTCCAGCCTGCATATTTTACAATGGTATTGTTCCTTTCATATTCAACATTGACCCTTTCCCACTATGTGGCTGGATATTCTTATTTGGATCCACATGATAGGTGTCAGTATTGGGAGCATCATTTTCAGTTGGTTATTGGGTGTCGATATCTTCCATGTGGAGTTCACATGAGCACTTGGACATGGGACCCTGGTTTACAATGGCGGTTGGACTACTTCAACATGGTGGCTTCCATTTCTCAATGGGACCCCAGTTCTCTAGTCTACTTTAGCACTATGGTCCACACTTATCCATGGGACTTTGGTATATGGTTGTACATCAAGCATTGAGGAAAACGCTTTCATAAGGGGGATGAAATGTAAGGTATCTAGAGAGGTAGTGGGGGGGCCTTGAGAGCCCATAATGGTAATAGTGGAGGCCATTCAATGTAAGGTGGACTAGGTCCACTATATTATTAAATAAGGTCCACTATGGTAGTTAGATATAATAAATGGGTAATTAGATATAATAAATGTAAGAAGACTTCTTAGAAGGTTCTACTTCTAGAAGATTCCTCCTCTAG
>ML781927.1:879791-920598 GCA_009831015.1 Picea engelmannii | reverse complement strand
AATAAATGGGTAATTAGATATAATAAATGTAAGAAGACTTCTTAGAAGGTTCTACTTCTAGAAGATTCCTCCTCTAGAATGTTCTTAGGTGATGGTAGCACTATATAAAGAGGTTCAAGCAATGTAATGAGATATGAAGAGAATTATTGTATTTGGAGTGGTAGCTCAATAAGAGGATGCCCCCTCGAAGAGGTAAGTGAATAGGAGAGGATCCCTTCCATAATAGGATCCATTGTATGGTGTTGCCCTACCTCAAGGGTTTGGTAATAATAAAGTGTGGTTTTTTCTATCTTGCTTTGTGGATCTATTGTGTATTCAGTATTTTTGGTGATTATATTTGTACATCTATTCAGGTTTTTAAAAAAATGGAAAAGGGTGGCATTTCCATTGGAGCGGAGTGGTCTTGAACGGCCAAAAGGTCCTTCACAGTGAATCACTCAATGAAGTGAAGAGAGATATTTAATATTGAGCAAAGACATGGGTGGCAAAGAATGTTATAAAGAAGACATGAAATAAGTATTTCAGAATGTTGAAATGCTAGTCAATGATAATGGTATTCTAAGGTTGGTTTGTTCAAGAAAAATGGAAAGTGGTTAATTAAATTTCAGTGTTAATATTCAACTGGAATAGTGCATGTTACAACACTATGAATATTGAAAATTTATTCAAAAGATGTTGGGGCTGAATTCTTTGCATAAAGTAGTTGCGAGATGGCAACACTAGTGGACCAACTAGTGGCTGGAAATATAGAACGACCAGGTGAGGCTTGGCTAGCATGTGTAGAATAAGGACCAATGGTGCACAGTTGAGAAAAATAGCAGTGCACAAGGCAACAAGTGATGCCGATGCACGCTCCCTCCACAATCCGCAGGTTGGAAGGTCCACGTCAACACAGGATCTTTCCTTTACCACTGGCCTGAAGAACTCTAAGCAACTCTTCTATTTCCCTATCGAGAAATCTGCACCCACAACAAACTCTCACAGGATGCCCTCTTTACACTTGGGAGATCAGACTTCGCAACTTCGCGAATATAGTGGTCAAGCGTTGGTCTCTCGAATCCCCGAAACCCGAAATAGTCAACGCTGACCTTTCCTCTTTCCTTTCAGGATTTTCCCTATCGCGGTTTTGGTGGTTGCGATGTCGAGAAACTCGTCTCCTTTGACTCCCGAATCCCGATTTTCCGAAACTCCGATACACTCGCGAGCTTTGACTTTTCAACACCACTTCACTTCATCGGCACTTCGGACTTCACAATATTGCGAATCCTAATGCAATGTGTTCGAAACTTCACTCCATGAAACTCCAAAATGGTGTGCCACCTGTCGGCTTCTCTGACTCCTATGGTCCCACGCCCTGCTCTTAGTCTTCGGGATTTCGCGATTCCCGTTGCCAAATTTACGGGACTTCCACCCACGAAAACCCGATACAAATATCCACATGTAAATCCAACGACCCTTATGGCTCGAATCTACGGTCCTACCCCTCTTGAGCTTAGAACCTCTTGGGAATACTCGTCGTATCTCCCCTGCTCCTCCGTGAGATCTGACGGCTCACGGAAATTCGCGAATTCTCCTCAGAGAATTTCGACCATCCATTCCTCTTTGGCGATTTCTATGAATAACTAAGTGTTCCTCCGCAAACTTGTCCACCTGCGGCGCAAACTTACGACGCCTTCTTAATTCTTCCAGGTACAACTCCTGTGCAACCCTTTCAGCGGTTATAAAGCTTTATCCCTCCTGAGATTCCTTATAACTCCAAGTCTTAGAGAAGACTCTTGCGCGCAATCCTTGCGGCAACCTGCAGACACTACTAAGTGTTGAATTTCCTTCGACCCTGCACACACCTGCAACAACAGTCTCTCAACACCCCGCTCAGGTTCCCAACTCTGAGACTTTACTTGGCCTGCGCACTCCTTGCACGGCTCCTGTGTCCAACTGCACTTTTGTGTGAATGGGAACAAAGTTATCCCTCCTGAGGTTTCAGAGACAAACCTCTGAATACCTTGTCAATGCACTCCTTGCGGACAATTCAACTGCACTCCTTGCAGGAACTCTTGCTTAGAGAGAGAAACAATTGAAACTCATTCCCTTTACTCTTCCTCTCTCAGATTTCAGACATTCAACAAGAAATCATTCATACATAGCATAAAAGCAATTGCATGACAGAAAGAGTAAAAACATTTATGAGCATAAAATTCAAAGATGCATACACAGAGAATATATGAACACCATGAGTCTGAATCACAATTTTCTTATATTAATCCAGAACTTCTGTACATGGAGTCTGCTACACAACTCTCTGCTTCTTCTCTATGCTCTTCTCAACAATGTTGCTTCTTCTATGTTACAATACACAATGAGGGTGTCTATATCCCGTTTCCCTCTTGCGCTCTAAAACTGTCTAATCTAGAATTGAATTCTATCTACTTTACATTAACTACTATAAATGCCTTCTACCTACTAAGGACGAGAGTGAATGGCTCAAGGTCTGTTACATTATGCAAGTGCGCTTCTTCTTAATGGCTTCATTTAAGATTGCACAACAACTTCAAAGTGATTTCAAAATTTGTGTTGGGCACTTGTCCAGCTGTCTGATTGTCTCCGCACTGGCTCGCTTGATGTTGGCGATGATCCTACATCATACTCCCTGGCTTGAAAATTTTCATGGGCTCCTGTCCATGAGCTCGTGCACGGTCTATCCATGCCTCTGTATCTCCGCTTCATTCTCCCAGCTGGCATCTTCAACTGGATGGTTCTTCCATTTGACCAGATACTTAAAGTATTGCTTTCGCCTGGTCCTCTTGCTCACTCTTTTATCCAGTATGTGCTCCATCTGTGGCTTTTATGAAACTGGCATCTGCTTTCGCCACTGGATTACTGGTTGTTCATCTCCTATCCCTGCTTCCTCAGGTTTGTATGGGTACAAATATGAGATATTGAATATCGGAGAAATTATGATCCCATCGGGTAATTCGATCTCATATGCATTTGCCCCAAACTTCTTCAAGACCTTGCATGGTCCGATTTTCTTCATCTTCATCTTATTATATGTTCCTCTCGAGAGCCTTTCTTTTCTCAAATGTGCCAAAATCAAGTCACCAAACTCAAACTGAAGTTGTCTTTTGTGCTTATCGGCTCTGCGCTTATATTCCTGGCTTGAATTCTGCAATCGCTCCTTCACCTGGCTACGAAGTTCCTTCATCGCCTCTGCAAATTCTTCTACATTAATGCTCCTAGTCGCAGTCTGTTCTGAATCCCTCAATTCATAAATTACTCTCCGTTGTATGCCATAGACAACCTGAAATGGACTTTGCCATGTGCTTCTATTAACTGAGTCGTTATAAGCAAACTCTGTCTGTGGTAATATGTTGTCCCACTGGCTGTGGTGTTCTGTCACCAAGCTTCTCAACAAGTCTCCCAGACTTCTGTTTACCACTTTTTTCTGTCCATCCGTCTGAGGATGATAAGATGAACTAAACGACAAGTTAGTTCCCAGCATTTTCCATAAGGTCCTCCAAAAGTGCCCTATGAACTTTGTATCTCGATCCAAAACTATGCTTCTTGGCAAACCATGAAGTCGAATGACTTCTTTGAAAAATAGATTCGCAATGTGAGTTGCGTCCCTGGTCTTTTGACATGGAATGACGTGTGCCATCTTGAAAAATCTATCCACCACCACAAAGATTGAATCACAACCTCTTTGCGTTCTTGGCAACCCCAATATGAAATCCATGCTAATTGCATCCCGCGACCTTTCTGGTATGGGAAATGGTTGATAGAACCCCGCATTCTTCTTCCTTCCCTTCGAATGCTGGCAAATTCTACATATTTCCACGAATATCTTGACGTCTTCTCGCATTCCCGGCCAAAAATATGACTCATTCAGCTTTGCGAACGTCTTGTCATGACCAAAGTGCCCTGCCAATCCTCCACTATGTTTCTCCTTTAGAAAGTTCTCCTTCATGGAGCATTTCGAAATACACAGTTGATTACCTTTAAACAGTAATCCTTCCTGGATCATATACTCTATCCATTGGCTTCTGTCTCTGAGAATTGGATTCTCAGCTGCTTCATACGCTTCCTTAAAATCCTGATCATCTACGTACATGTTCCTGAGATCATCAAAACCCAACGTTTTGACTTTGAACTCCTGCAATAGCAAACACTTCCTGCTCAAAGCATCAACAACTTTGTTAGCAGTACCAGAAATATGTTTAATCACAAAAGTGAAATTTTGCATATACTCAACCCATTTAACATGTCTCTGATTCAACTTTTCCTGTTGAGTCACAAACTGTAGTGCATGATTGTCACTGTATAAGACAAACTCTTTTGGGATCAAGTAACTTCAATGCCTGAATGATGGCATAAAACTCCTTATCATAAGTGGAGTATTTCACCTTCGCTTCATTCAGCTTCTCACTGAAGTATGGTATCGGCCTGTCTTCTTGACTCAAGACTGCCCCAATTGCAAATCCGCTTGCATCGCATTTCACCTGAAATGTTTTTCGGAAATCCGGTAACACCAAAACTGGTTGTTCCGTAATCTTCCTCTTCAACAGCTTAAAACTCTTTTTAGCTTCTTCAGTCCAGTGAAAATACTTATGTCTCTTCTTCATTGTGTCCATCATCGCTTCACTAATTCCACTGAAATTCCTGATGAACTTTCGGTAGAAACTAGCCAATCCATGAAAACTTCTCACCTCAAAGATATTCTTCGGTGATGGCCAATTCTTGATTACCTCCACCTTATCTGGATCCATCCTCAACTCATCTGCAGAAATAACAAACCCCAAGTAAATGAGCTCTGTCTTCATGAATGAGGATTTCTTCATGTTTATCAACAACTTCTCCTGCTGCAACCTCTGCATCACTGTAGCCAAATGCTTCAGATGCTCTGCCACTGTTTTACTGTAGACCAGTATGTCATCCAAATATACGATGACAAATTTTCCGATGAACTCCCTCAGGACTTCGTTCATCAACCTCATGAAGGTACTCGGTGCATTTGTTAAGCCAAACGACATAACAAGCCATTCATACAACCCTTCGTTTGTTTTGAATGTTGTCTTCCACTCATCACCTTCTCTCATGCAGATTTGATGATAACCGCTTTTCAAATCAATCTTTGAAAAATACTTTGCTCCACTCAAGCAATCCATCAGATCATCCATCATTGGCAATGGAAATCTGTACCTGATGGTTATCTTGTTAATCGCCCTTGAGTCAGTACACATCCTCCAGCCTCTGTCTTTCTTTGGACTGAGTACTGTTGGAACAACACATGGACTCAAGCTTTCCCTGACCAACCCTTTGTCCATCAAGTCTTGGACTTGTCTTCTGACCTCCTCATTCTCTTGCGGCGTCAATTTGTATGCGGCTTTGTTTGGTAAACTGGCTCCTGGTATGAGATCAATATGATGACTCACACTTCTGATCGGTGGCAACGAACGAGGTAATTAATCCACTACTATGTCAGTGAACTCTTCCAGTAGTTCCTGAACTTCTTCTGGTAAATCATCTATCCTGGTACTAGTCAAAACAATCTTCGGTTTCCTGACCACAATGAATTTTGGTTCTTCCTTCTTCTTAACCTCTGTAAGAAGTTCCTTCCCACTCATGAGAAGTACAGTGTTGCTTACTTCTGGTTTCACCTCCTTATACTTAATTGGAAGCAACATGTGAGTCCTCCCATTCTTATCTAGGGTGTATGTGTTCATTCTCCCATCATGAATCACATTCCTGTCATATTTCCATGGTCTACCCAACATTAGATGACAAACATCCATAGGAATGACATCACATAATATCTTATCATTATATCCTCCTATCTTAAATTCAACTAAACATTGTTTAGTGACAGTTACATGGTGTCCTTTTTGTAGCCATGAAACTCTGTATGGGCTTGGATGATCAATCGTCTCCAGCTCCAGCTTCTCTACCATATCTGTAGAAACGAGAATATCCATGCTACCACTATCTACAATGACCTTGCATACCATGTCCTTGGTTTTGCAAGCAGTCTGAAAAAGTTTGGTCCTTTGGACTGTGCTCTCCACCTCTTTCTCATGTGTCAAAAGGACTTTTCGCATCATCAGCGATCTTCCGCCTTCAGCGTCTTCTGTCTCAACATCCCGCCTCTATGCTTCAGTGATGTGAGCTTCTCCACTCTCCTTCTTTTTATCTGGACACTCGTAAGACTTGTGCCCATTCTTTCCGCATGTGAAGCATGCTATTACTCCACCTCTTCCTCTTCCTCTACCTTTAGTACGAGGAAAAGTGTTATTGTCAGCATAATCTCCCCTCTATTCAGTATGTTTCCCTCTCTGTTCAACATATTGCCCTCGCTGTGAGGTTCCACCTCTCTCAGTTCGAGTCTGAGGTTTCTTCCAGTCCTCTTTGGGCTTCTGATATTTGTCCCGGGCAACTGATTTGCCTCTGGGCTGACTTTTGCCTCGGCCTCTCTGACTCTGCTTTCGGCTCAGCTTCTCTTAAGCTTTTAGAGCCATCTGGTAAGCATATTCCACTATTCGGATGGTTACCATGCTCATCTCATCCTGAATATCATATCTTAGGCCATTCATGTATTTGGAAACTTTTTCATCATCACTTTCCCGATGACCTGCCCTGATGTTCAGCTTGTAGAATTCTTCAGTGTATTCTTTCACTGTCATCAGCTTCTGTCTCAGGTTCTACATCCTCCTGAATAGAGTGATTTGATAATCTCTGGGGATGAATTTCGCCTTCATCTTTGCGATCATTCTATCCCAGCTCTTGATCTTCTGCTTGCCCTTGCAGCGTCTGTCAGCTTGTAGTTCATCCCACCACAATGTTGCATGTCCCTTTAATCTTGTGATAGCGTGCTTGAATTTCTTGTCTTCTTCGACATTTTCATAGTCAAAGTACGTGTCTAGAGCTCTAATCCAGTCTAGAAGCTCCTATGCATCCAGATTTCCCTCATAAACTGGAATGTCCATCTTTGCTCTTGCACCCATTCTTGCAATAGCTCTAATCAAACGTTTGTTTGATGCATCTTCAGCTGCAACTTCTTCTTCACGTTCAGCCTCAATCTCACTTTCGGAATCACTAAGATCCCCAACACTGACCGTACACCTTTGGGATGTCTCCATGTCTTCAAGTCTAGCTCGTAGATCACGCATCTCTCTCTCCATAGCTAGATCTGTCATTTGCATGCCTCTTCTTCTTGGCATTTCCCTATCTTCTGGTGGATCGAGTGATTGTCTGTCCCTTCTCCTTGGCGGCATAATGAATTCTCTTTCTCTGCTACAGAAATCAAAGAACCTTTCTAAGATTTGATACCAAACTGATGCCAACGCACGCTCCCTCCACAATCCGCAGGTCAGAAAGTCCACGTCAACACAGGATCTTTCCTTTACCACTGGCCCGAAGAACTCTAAGCAGCTCTTCTATTTCCCTATCGGGAAATTTGCACCCACAACAAACTCTCATGGGATCCCCTCTTTACACTTGGGAGATCGGACTTCGCAACTTCACGAATCTAGTGGTCAAGCGTTGGTCTCTCGAATCCCCAAAACCCGAAACAGTCAACGCTGACCTTTCCTCTTTCCTTTTGGCATTTTCCCTATCGTGATTTCGGCAGTCGCGATGTCGAGAAACTCATCTCCTTCGACTCCCAAACCCCGATTTGTCGAAACTCCGATACACTTGCGAGCTTTGACTTTTCAAGACCACTTCACTTCATCGGCACTTCGGAATTCGCAATATTGTGAATCCTAATGCAATGTGTTCAGAACTTCACTCCAAGAAACTCCAAAATGGTGTGCCACCTGTCCGCTTCTCTAACTCCTATGGTCCCACACCCTGCTCTTGGTCTTCGGGATTTCACGATTCGTGATTTCGCAATTCCCATTGCCAAATTTACGGGACTTCCACCCACGAAAACCCGATACAAATATCCACGTGTAAATCCAATGGCCCTTATGGCTCGGATCTACGGTCCTACCCCTCTTGAGCTTAGAACCTCTCGGGAATACTCGCTGTATCTCCCCTGCTCCTCCTTGAGATCTGACGGCTCACGAAAATTCATGAATTCTCCTCAGAGAATTCCGACCATCTGTTCCTCCTTGGCGATTTCTGTGAATAACTAAGTGTTCCTCCGCAAACTTGTCCACCTGCAGCGTAAACTTACAACGCCTTCTTAATTCTTCCAGGTACAGCTCCTGTGCAACCCTTTCAGCGGTTATAAATATTTATCCCTCCTGAGCTTCCTTATAACTCCGAGTCTTAGAGAAGACTCTTGCACGCACTCCTTGCGGCAACCTTCAGACACTACTAAGTGTTGAATTTCCTTCGACCCTGCGCACACCTACAACAACAGTCTCTCAACACCCCGTTCAGGTTCCCAACTCTGAGACTTTACTTGGCCTGCGCACTCCTTGCATGACTCTTGTGTCCAACTGCACTTTTGTGTGAATGGGAACAAAGCCATCCCTCCTGAGCTTTCAAAGACAAACCTCTGAATACCTTGTCAACGCACTCCTTGCGGACAATTCAACTGCACTCCTTGTAGGAATTCTTGCTCAGACAGAGAAACAATTGAAACTCATTTCCTTTACTCTTCCTCTCTCATATTTCAGACATTCAACAAGAAATCATTCATACATAGCATAAAAGCAATTGCATGACAGAAAGAGTAAAAACATTTATGAGCATAAAATTCAAAGATGCATACACAGAGAATATATGAACACCATGAGTCCGAATCACAACTTTCTTGTATTAATCCAGAACTTCTGTACATGGAGTCTGCTACACAGCTCTTTGCTTCTTCTCTATGCTCTTCTCAAAAATGCTTCTCCTTCTATGTTACAATACACAATGAGGGTGTCTATATTCCGTTTCCCTCTTGCGCTCTAAAACTGTCTAATCTAGAATTGAATTCTATCCACTTTACATTAACTACTATAAATGCCTTCTACCAACTGAGGACGAGAGAGAATGGCTCAAGGTCTGTTACATTATACAAGTGTGCTTCTTCTTAATGGCTTCATTTAAGATTGCGCAACAACTTCAAGGTGATTTCAAAATTTGTGCTGGGCGCTTGTCCAGCTGTCCGATTGTCTCTGCACTGGCTCGCTTGATGTTGACGATGCTCCTGCATCAACAAGGTTCTACATAAATTCAAAGATAACCATCTACAACAATAAAGTTAAATAATTGATTAATATGAAATATATATGAATTGGAGTGCGTGATAGAATTGATGTGGGATTCATAGAATAAAGATAGAATGCATGTTCATAAAATAGGCATGAAATATCAAATGATCCGTGCATACTGATGTGCGTTTGTGCATGTAGACATTCCTGAACATGTTGGTGGCATGATTATAGACTAAGAGTAGTCTGCTGATATATATATGAAAGAATGATGCTATGATATTTGAATAAAACTAATGATGGATTTTTGTATCCAGGAAACGTGATTATAGTAGGACGATATTGTTGCTTATGGTATCCATCCATATGAAGACAAATGAGGATGGAGAAAATTTTGACCAATAAAATTAGTGAAGGGAGCCGATGAGCTTCTACAAATGTAAAAATATCAGGTAGCATCAAGTAAATTGATAACAACGATGCAAGTATGCATTTGGGGTTGTTATAACATATAAATGTTGAAGGGAATGAAGGTAAGAATCCGCTCATTCTAATATCAATGTTTGAATTGATGAAAAGGAAGGAGGCCTTGAGTATGCAAATATATTTGTTGCTTAAATTTATTTATGGAAAACTAATTGCATAATGTGTTATGTTGGTTATGAATTCATAACTGAGTTAAGTTGAGAGACATTACTCCCGTTGTAACAATGAATCTCATTTGAGATGGTCATGTGTGAGGCCATGATGAGTTTGGATATGGAAATGATATAGTGATATCCAAGTGCATGATGGTTATTCCCTATGTAAATAAGGTTTGGACTACAACCTTTTTGCCTACGGTAAATAACACTAAGGGATGATGTTCCTAGTGTGGTGTATGGGTTGAAGAGGATGGTATCCAAAGGATTAGACGGGTTGTGGGAAAGGTTTTGGATGGTGTATTGAGGCATGGGACATACCTTCCAACTCACATGGTGGAATACATGACATGAACATATGGTATTCCAGAATCAATGCAATGATGCATTGTGTAGATGTGGCTAGGATTATTGGCACATTGGTTTTATTTATTGTAATCTTGTTTAGCTGGAAGAAAGTTGAGGAAATTGCAGGTAGAATGGTCTAGATGTGGTGATGATGTATTCCATAAGAAAGATTGATATCTACTGCTGCAAGAACTAAACATAAAGAGCAAAAATATCATGCATGAGAATTTTTGTTTTTCCTGTATAACCAGATTTGAGAAATTGATAATTGAAAATTGTTACGATATACTAACAATTTGTTTGGCTATATGAAGTTGAGGAAATTGCAGGTAGAATGGTATTGGATATGGAAGGGATGTAATCCCATAAGGAAGATTGATATCTACTATTGCAAGAGCTAAACAATTATGAGTAAAAAGACTCATGTTTGGAAAATTATGTTTTCCTATGTAAAACAGATTTTAAATTTTATAATTATATGATGATGTCTCATGTTAATTGTATGTGTGTAATGCAAATGAGATTATTTCCACAGGTTATATATTTCTAGTGGAATTCTAGCAGCAAGTTGGCATTTGTTTGTGTGGGAACACCTTGGCAAATGATAGATTGCTTGAGGAACTATATAACAGTGAAAGGGATTCTTGAGCCTAGAGGGTGAGTTGCATTGTCGAAGAACCAAGTTGTCAAGCCTGAAGAGTGAACTCTTGTGTGAGTTTCACTGTCGAAGAACCAGGTTTTTAGGCGTGAAGAGTGAAATCCTGTGTGAGTTTCACTATCGAAGAACCAGGTTGGCAAGCTTGAAGAGTGAACTCATGTGTGAGTTACACTGTCGAAGAACTAGGTTGTTAGGCATGAAGAGTGAAATATTGCGTGAATTGAACTATAACAAGTGTTTTTGTTGGCTTGCTGATAGTTTTCCTAGCAACAATTTCCCTTGATTTCCTAGCTGAGAGATTCCTAGCTACTTGTGCTAAAGAGACCCTGATAAATGAATGACACATTCCTTGGGTTATCCCTGATAAACGAATGGTACATCCCTTTGGTTATCCCTGATAAACAGATGGTTCATCCTTGATAAACATATGGTACATCCCTTGGCTTGGGCAGGTCAAGAGGAAGAGAGCTGGTGGAAATCAGGATAAATGTAGGAGAATACTAGTGGCTTATGTATATGTTTTGGGCTAGGGTGCCTTTGTATTTATGATATTTGGGGCCAAAGTGACTATGTATCTGTGGTATTGGGGCCAAAGTTCCTATGTAATTTTTTTAGGCTAGAATGCATGTGTGATTTTAGGCCAGAGAGTCTATATGTTGATTATTGGTTGGGGAGCCGGAATTGTAAAATGAAATTACACCTGTAGGGTGTTGTTCACTTAGGACAGTGCAAAAATAAGGGGGAGGGGATGTAACATCCCTATTTATAATCCTCATGAATTATAATGTAATTGTATAAATGTGAATTAGGTTGGTGAGCCAATATGTTTGGGCGAAGAGCCCATATTGATCTAATGTGGTCGGGGACCGAATTGAATGTTATGAGCATTGATTAATTAATAAAAGGAATAATCACTGGCTGAGATACAAAAGAGATGAAGAATGATGGGGGACTATGATTCGACAAGAGAGAGGGGTACAAGGGGGAATTATTCATGGGTATTAATCCAACCCACATTCTTGAAATTATTATCTTTGCGTGTAACCTCCTATTTGTTGATTAAGTGTATGAGAGACCAATCATTAAACTCATGTAAGAGGGTGGATGTGAGTGGTCACATCCCATAGCTATTGGAGAGCATGGGCTGAAGTACAACATCCTTGAGAAGAGTGGGAGTCAAGCAAGCAAGGAAGAAGAGGAAATTCACATGCAGAGGAGGGACGATTTTACATGGAGATTTTGCGGTAGCAAAGGAAGAGAAGAGGGTTGGGAAGAGGACCAACCATAGTATACTTGAAGGAAGCCATTGTTTGGCTATGTTTTTATGCTGAGTAAAGGCTTGTGTGCCAGAAAATCGGGTTGTAATCCTGTGGTTCAATTGTCCTGTGGAGAAAATGACTCAGAGCCTTGTGAAGATTGCTATAAGAAAATATGAAACAACCGAGAGATCCTAGATTTCCCAACTGAGTGATTCCTGGCCAACCGAATGCACTAGTGGCCCTAATAAATGAATGGTACAGTCCGAGGGACTGTGAGTAGTGAAGGGGGTACATTTCTTGGGTAGTGCAGGTTGTGGGGAAAGCGATCACTGACCAACCGAATGTACTAGTGGCCCTGATAAATGAATGGTACAACCCGAGGGACTATGAGTAGTGAAGGGGGTACATTCCTTGGGTAGTGCATGTTGTGGGGAAAAGATAGAGTTGGAGGTTTGGAACTACTGTGAGATTAGAATCTGGGTTTGGGGTTGTTCTGTGTGGAGAGTGGATAACTAGTGGGCTAGATCTCCTTGTGGACTCATAGCCTCAGCTCGGGGGTGGCTTGGTGATGAGAGAAAATGATCAGCAGTGCTTATGGTTGGGAGGTTCATCCTTCGATTGTAGCCAGTTTGTTAACCATTAACAAATAACTGTTTCTGTTATGTTCCTATGTTAATTCCGCTATGCAAATGGTCTATATGAATGTTGTGTGTTTATTGTTTGCTTGAACAATTATATTTATGTTTAATATACGCTGCTAGATGTATTCAGAACTATTGTATCCGTCAATTGGTCAATATTCTATGTGATTTGCAGCTAGTAAGCTACATGAATTTAATTAGTAGTAAATCTTAATAATTTAATGAGTTTTTGCACATAATGTTGCTCAGATAAGCGTTGGAAACATTACATTATGGTATAAGCGTTGATAAAGAGAATTTTTTTGCGTGGCATGACCAACTTTGGTGGTTGGGTACATTACATTTGGCTTGTGAGGGCATGGTGAGGTCGTCTAAGGTGTCTTCTAGGCATCGAAAGCATGTGGTCTTCATCCAGTATGTGGGCCCTTGGCATCCACCCTGTGGGCTTCAAGCCCCATGGAAGCCCAAGCTAGGCTTGTTCCTGCAAAACTGTGCACCAACAAGGTTCTGCAAAACAAATAGGCACGCCGTCCAAGGATCTCAAGTCAAAATATCATGGCAAGTGAAAACCACATCTAATAAACAAGGCACCTAAACATATGCATCAAAACTACCTCATCAAATCAAAGAAATGCTTAAAGACCCTATACAATTGACTAAGTTTATGTATGGGAGGGGTGTCATAGAAATCCTATTGGATAAACCAAAACCCTTAAGTAGGGGATGCTCCCAAGGGTGCCCCTTCAAGGTCATGTAGTGGATGATGAGGTGGATAGGGGTTTAGACTTCATAGGTCAATGGGTTTCATGACATACAAGGGCTTGTATTGTCTCATATATGGGTGCCTTTGTAGAGGATGTGTTGCACCTTCGTTTCCAATGCATCATTTTTCCAAGCCCATTCATTACCATTAATTAATTAATAGTCCAAGACCTTGGGTACTCCCTAGAGTGAAATCGATTAGCTTGGGGGGCAACACCACAAGGTCCACTTGAAGCTAGAGGTACATAGAGTGCCATATGCAAGGAAAGAAAGGGACACCACATGAGTGTACACACCTCAACAAGTGGGGACATGTATTTAATGTTATTTTTCTTTTGCACGTCTTTGATTTTTTAGGAGAAGATTTTCATTACTCTAAAGACCTCTTTGGGCGAGCATATGGAAGCTTTATATTCTAGGCTTTTATCTTTTTCCAGCTACCATCCCTCTGGTAATTCAACCCCTTCTTCCCATGAAATGAGGTACATGCCCTTCTTGGGTCACTAAAGACAAAGGGCCTAGAAGAGGGCATTGTGATGGGAAAGTGATAAGTATGGTCAAGAATGGTACAATGACCCCTCAAGGGACCCCAATTACACCCCTTCCTCAAAAGTTGGCCACTTACTAGGAAATCAATGACACTCAACAAGGTGAAAGAGGGTCAGAAGCATAATGTCCAAGCAGACGTTCTATAATCAAAAGCAGCTCCAATACAACATGCTTAAATCTCTCAAATATTAGGGTGATTACCTACCACAATACCTGACTTGTACCGCATAGAGCAAGACCCATATGCCTTTCAGAAGCTAGCTGGTGTAGTGGATGCACTAAGGATGGATCGAAACTATGGTGATAGAGTGGGATTCCATATGTGGAAGTGGACACTGCTATTCATGTGGTCTCTCGGCACTCCATGTCTACAACCTGAGGGCCTCGATACACCATCCATCTAATCAATCAAGCTAGCTGCATTTTCATGTACAATGGGTGTTCGATAAATGGTTCATTGTTTTCCATATTAGGCTTATGTCACGTTTCTCTTAGACTTAGCGGTAATAGACTTAAACTTAAACTGATTTGTTTTTTTAACAAAAATGAGTTTGAATCTAGTCAAATTTTCAGGGGTAATCTAAGTTTTGTATGGATAAAAGTTTTATGCATTTTAAAACCTTGCCTCAAAGATTTTACCTCATTTTAAACCAATCCAGATACTCAAAATTCTGGATTAACTGAAAATTTAAAAACGGACTACGAAAAAACCTACCAAAAAAATAACTCAAAAAATAAGATTACTCCGGAATTAATCCACTCCATGTGAGACGACCCACACCAAAACATATCTAAATACTCAAGTGTGAGTCGTTTCAGCACAACAAAATCTGCTGTAATGGCTGATGACAACATGAGTAGAGTCACGTCGATGGCACAACAAAATCTGCTGTAAAAAACAAATAATGTGAAATAATGGAACAACAGCTAAAAATAATGGAGAAATAATGTGAAATCATGGAACAAATGCGCATTTAATGCTTCCCTATTCCGACACTATTCTCATCTCAGTTACATCACGTCATAAATTCATAAAATTTGTAGCAGAAGTCAGATCTCATTCACTCCCATGCTGTTCCATTATTTCTGTGCCATAGACATGACTCCACTCATCTTGTCGTGAGCCATTACGACAGATTTTGCTGTGCCATATACGTGACTCCACTCGTGTTGTCGTCACTGCTCCCTTCTGAATCGTTGAGCAGCTAAAGGCAGCAACAGGAATCTTCCTTAAAATTAGTGTTATCTCTGCATCCATCCATCCTGCATAAACTTTTGTTCTGGATTCTTCCTTTCAACTTTTGTTCCGGATTCTTCCTTAAAAGTTAGTGTTATTTCTGCATCCATCCATCCATCTTGCACAACACATTGCTCGACTTACAAACTAAACAACATTGCCAATGTAAATGGTAATGGAATCAAAACTCCCATGAGCTTTGATCGGTTTATGATGAAGGGAAAATTTTTGTTTTTAATTAAACAATGTTTATTGTTATATTAAAGGTTAAATGTATTTATAGATTAAAACTTAAAAAAAAGGTAAGCTTTAAATCTTTTAAATAGTTTAAGTGAAAATGGATTTATATTGCTATGTGTATATATTAATTACTATTTCATATCTTTTATAAATTGTTTTTGTCGTTATTTTCATTTTCATTATTATTATGATTTATGGTATGGATGTTATACATCTAATTTGGATTTTTTTTACTTGATTTCTTTAAGTATTATAATGTACGAATTGTTATATAATGTATCATGTTATTGTTAGATATGGACATTGCACTTAAATTTATTTATGGAAAACTAATTGCATACTGTGTTATGTTGGTTATGAATTCATAACTGAGTTAAGTCGGGAGACATTACTCCTGTTGTAACAATGAATCTCATTTGAGATAGTCATGTGTGAGGCCATGATGAGTTTGGATATGGAAAGGATATAGTGTTATCCAAGTGCATGATGGTTATTCCCTATGTAACTAAGGTTTGGACTACAACCTTTTTGCCTACGCTAAATAACACTACGGGATGATGTTCCTAGTGTGGTGTATGGGTTGAAGAGGATGGTATCCAAAGGATTAGATGGGTTGTGGGAAAGGTTTTGGATGGTGTATTGAGGCATGGGACATACCTTCCAACTCACATGGTGGAATACATGACATGAACATATGGTATTCCAGAATCAATGCAATGATGCATTGTGTACATGTGGCCATGATTATTGACACATTGGTTTTATTTATTGCAATCATGTTTGGCTACAAGAAAGTTGAGGAAATTGCAGGTAGAATGGTCTGGATGTGGTGATGATGTATTCCATAAGAAAGACTGATATCTACTGCTGCAAGAACTAAACATAAAGAGAAAAAATATCATGCATGAGAATTCTTATTTTTTCTGTATAACCAGATTTGAGAAATTGATAATTGAAAATTGTTACAATATACTAACAATTTGTTTGGCTATATGAAGTTGAGGAAATTGCAGGTAGAATGGTATTGGATATGGAAGGGATGTAATCCCATAAGGAATATTGATATCTACTATTGCAAGAGCCAAACAATTATGAGTAAAAAGACTCATGTTTGGAAAATTATGTTTTCTTGTGTAAAACAGATTTTAAATTTTATAATTATATGATGATGTCTCATGTTAATTGTATGTGTGTAATGCAGATGAGATTATTTCCACAGGTTATATATTTCTAGTGGAATTCTAGCAACAAGTTGGCATTTGTCTACGTGGGAACACCTTGGAAAAGGATGGATTGCTTGAGGAACTATATAACAGTGAAAGGGATTCTTGAGCGTAGAGGGTGAGTTGCATTGTCGAAGAACCAAGTTATCAGGCCTGAAGAGTGAACTCCTGTGTGAGTTTCACTGTTGAAGAACTAGGTTTTCAGGCCTAAAGAGTGAAATCCTGTGTGAGTTTCACTATCGAAGAACCAAGTTGTCAGGCCTGAAGAGTGAACTCATGTGTGAGTTGCACTATCAAAGAACTAGGTTGTCAGACATGGAGAGTGAAATCCTACGTGAGTTGAACTATAACAACAAGTGTTGTTATTGGTTTGCTGATAGTTTTCCTAGCAACAGTTTCTCTTGATTTCCCAGCTGAGAGATTCCTAGCTACTTATGCTAGAGAGACCCTGATAAATGAATGACACATTCCTTGGGTTGTCCCTGATAAATGAATGGTACATCCCTCTAGTTATCCCTGATAAACAAATGGTTCATCCCTGATAAACATATGGTACATCCCTTGGGTTGGGCAGGTCAAGAGGAAGAGAGCTGGTGGAAATCAGGATAACTTTAGGAGAATACCAATGGCTTATGTATATGTTTTGGGCCAGGGTGCCTTTGCATTTATGATTTTGGGGGCCAAAGTGCCTATGTATCTGTGGTATTAGGGCCAAAGTTCCTATGTAATTTTTTAGGCTGGAATGCACGTGTGATTTCGGGCCAGAGAGCCTATATGTTGATTATTGGTTGGGGAGCCGGAATTGTAAAATGAAATTACACATGTAGGGTGTTGTGCACTTAGGACAATGCAAAAATAAGGGGGAGGGGATGTAACATCCCTATTTATAATCTCCGTGAATTATAATGTAATTGTATAAATGTGAATTAGGTTGATGAGCCAATATGTTTGGGCGAAGAGCCTGTATTGATCTAATGTGGTCGGGGGCCGAATTGAATGTTATAAACATTGATTAATTAATAAAAGGAATAATCACTAGTTGCGATACGAAAGAGATGAAGAACGATGGGGGACTATGATTCCACAAGAGAGAGGGGTACAAGGGGGAATTATTCATGGGTATTAATCCAACCCACATTCTTGAAATTATTATCTTTGTGTGTAACCTCCTATTTGTTGATTAAGTGTGTGAGAGACCAATTATTAAAGTCATGTAAGAGGGTGGATGTGAGTGGTCACATCCCATAGCTATTGGAGAGAATGGGATGAAGTACAACATCCTTGAGAAGAGTGGGAGTCAAGCAAGCAAGGAAGAAGAGGAAATTCACATGCAGAGGAGGGACGATTTTACATGGAGATTTTGGGGCAGCAAAGGAAGAGCAGAGGGCTGGGAAGAGGGCCAACCATAGTATACTTGAAGGAAGCCATTGTTTGGCTGTGTTTTTATGCTGAGTAAAGGCTCGTGTGCCAGAAAATTGGGTTGTAATCCTGTGGTTCAATTGTCCTGTGGAGAAAATGACTCAGAGCCTTTTGAAGATTGCTATGAGAAAATATGAAACAACCGAGAGATCCTAGATTTCCCAGCTGAGTGATTCCTGGCCAACCGAATGCACTAGTGGCCCTAATAAATGAATGGTACAGCTTGAGGGACTGTGAGTAGTGAAGGGGGTACATTTCTTGGGTAGTGCAGGTTGTGGGGAAAGTGATTGCTAGCCAACCGAATGTACTAGTGGCCCTGATAAATGAATGGTACAACCCGAGGGACTATGAGTAGTGAAGGGGGTACATTCCTTGGGTAGTGCATGTTGTGGGGAAAAAATAGAGTTGGAGGTTTGGAACTATTGTGAGACTAGAATCTGGGTTTGGGGCTGTTCTGTGTGGAGAGTGGATAACTAGTGGGCCAGATCTCCTTGTGGACTCATAGCCTCAGCTCAGGGGTGGCTTGGTGATGAGAGAAAATGATCAGCAGTGCCTATGGTTGGGAGGTTCATCCTTCGATTGTAGCCAGTTCATTAATCATTAACAAATAAGTGTTTATGTTATGTTCCTATGTTAATTCCGCTATGTAAATGGTTTATATGAATGTTGTGTGTTTATTGTTTGCTTGAACAATTATATTTATGTTTAATATATGCTGCTAGATGTATTCAGAACTATGGTATCCGTCAATTGGTCAATATTCTGTGTGATCTGCAGCTGGTAAGCTACAGGAATTTAATTAGCAATAAATCTTAATAATTTAATAAGTTTTTGCACGTAATGTTTCTCAGATAAGTGTTGGGAACATTTCATTATGGTATAAGCATCGATAAAGAGATTTGTTTTGCGTGGCGTGACCAACTTTGGTGGTTGGGTACGTTACATTTGGCTTGTGAGGGCATGGTGAGGTCGTCTAAGGTGTCTTCTAGGCCTCCAAAGCATGTGGTCTTCATTCGATATGTGGGCCCTTGGCATCCACCCTGTGGGCTTCAAGCCCCATGGAAGCCCAAGCTAGGCTTCTTCCTGCAAAACTATGCACCAACAAGGTCCTGCAAAACAAATAGGCATGCCCTCCAAGGATCTCAAGTCAAAATATCATGGCAAGTGAAAACCACATCTAATAAACAATGCACCTAAACATGTGCATCAAAACTACCTCATCAAATCAAAGAAATGCTTAAAGACCCTATACAATTGACCAAGTTTATGTATGGGAGGGGTGTCATAGAAATCGTATTGGATAAACCAAAACCCTCAAGTAGGGATGCTCCCAAGGGTGCCCCTTCAAGGTCATGTAGTGGATGATGAGGTGGATAGGGGTTTGGACTTCATAGGTCAATGGGTTTCATGACATACAAGGGCTTGTATTGTCTCATATATGGGTGCCTTTGTAGAGGGTGTGTTGCACCTTCGTTTTCAATGCATCCTTTTTCCAAGCCCATTCATTGTCATTAATTAATTAATAGTCCAAGACCTTAGGTACTCCCTAGAGTGAAATCGATTAGCTTGGGGGGAAACACCACAAGGTCCACTTGAAGCTAGAGGTACACAGAGTGCCATATGCAAGGAAAGAAAGGGACACCACATGAGTGTACACACCTCAACAAGTGGGGACATGTATTTAATGTTATTTTTCTTTTGCACGTCTTTGATTTTGTAGGAGAAGATTTTAATTACTCTAAAGACCTCTTTGGGCGAGCATATGGAAGCTTTATATTCTAGGCTTTTATCTTTTTCCAGCTACCATCCCTCTAGGCATTCAACCCCTTCTTCCCGTGAAATGAGGTACATGCCCTTCTTGGGTCACTAAAGACAAAGGGCCTAGAAGAGGGCATTGTGATGGGAATGTGATGACCGGAAAGTGATAAGTATGGTCGAGAATGGTACAATGACCCCTCAAGGGACCCCCAATTACACCCCTTCCTCAAAAGTTGGCCACTTACTAGGAAATCGATAACACTCAACAAGGTGAAAGAGGGTCAGAAGCATAATGCCCAAGCAGACGTTCTATAATCAAAAGCAGCTCCAATACATCATGCTTAAATCTCTCAAATATTAGGGTGATTACCTGCCACAATACCTAACTTGTACCGCATAGAGCAAGACCCATATGCCTTTCAGAAGCTAGCTGGTGTAGTGGATGCACTAAGGATGGATCCAAACTATGGTGATAGAGCGGGATTCCATATGTGGATATGGACACTGCTATTCATGTGGTCTCTCGGCACTCCATGTCTACAACCTGAGGGCCTCGATACACCATCCATCTAATCAATCAAGCTAGCTGCATTTTCATGTACAATGGGTGCTCGATAAATCGTTCATTGCTTTCCATATTAGGCTTATGTCACGTTTCTCTTAGACTTAGCCGTAATAGACTTAACCTTAGGTGAGACGGGAGTAAACAGATTTGTTTTTTTAACAAAAATGGGTTTGAATCTAGTCAAATTTTCAGGGGTAATCTAAGTTTTGTATGAATTAAAGTTTTATGCATTTTAAAACCTTGCCCCAGAGATTTTGCCTCATTTTAAACCAATCCAGATACTCAAAGTTCTGGATTAACCGAAAATTTAAAAACACACTAAAAAAACCTACCAATAAAATAACTCAAAAAATAAGATTACTCCGGAATTAATCCACTCCATTTGAGACGACCCACACCAAAACATGTCTAAATACTCAAGTGTGAGCCGTTTCCGCACAGCGAAATCTGCCGTAATGGCTGATGACAACATGAGTAGAGTCACGTCGATGGCACAGCAAAATCTGCTGTAAAAAACAAATAATGTGAAATAATGGAACAACAGCTAAAAATAAAGGAGAAATAATGTGAAATAATGGAAGTTGGAACAAATGCGCATTTAATGCTTCCCTATTCCGACACTATTCTCATCTCAGTTACATCACGTCAGAAATTGATAAATATTGCAGGAGAAGTCAGATCTCATTCACTCCCATGCTGTTCCATTATTTCTGTGCCATAGACGTGACTCCACTCATCTTGTCGTGAGGCATTACGACAGATTTTGCTGTGCCATATACGTGACTCCACTCATGTTGTCGTCACTGTTCCCTTCTGAATCGTTGAGCAGCTTAAGGCAGCAGCAGGAGGTCACCGACTCACCAGTATCCATCCATCCATATACTATTTTATATACAGGCTTCTCTGGACGTCTCAATACCTTTTATCTATTTAGTGTACTATTTTATATGCTTCTGGATTTTATCTAAAAAACATTCTTCCCGTGGGTGTCTCGAGGCCCATCCTTTAACTTTTGTTCTGGATTCTTACTTTCAATTTTTGTTGTGGAATCTTCCTTAAAATTAGTGTTATCTCTGCATCCATCCATCCTGCATAAACCTTTTTTTGTTCTTCCTTTCGACTTTTGTTCTGGATTCTTCCTTTCAACTTTTGTTCCGGATTCTTCCTTAAAAGTTGGTGTTATTTCTGCATCCATCCATCCATCTTGCACAGCACATTGCTCGACTTACAAACTAAACAACATTGCCAATGTAAATGGTAATGGAATCAAAATTCCCATGAGCTTTGATCGGTTTATGATGAAAGGAAAATTTTTGTTTTTAATTAAACAATGTTTATTGTTATATTAAAGGTTAAATGTATTTATAGATTAAAACTTTAAAAAAAGGTAAGCTTTTAATCTTTTAAATAGTTTAAGTGAAAATGGATTTATATTGCTATGTGTTTATATTAATTACTATTTCATATCTTTTATAAATTGTTTTTGTCGTTATTTTCATTTTCATTATTATTATGATTTATGATATGGATGTTATACATCTAATTTGGATTTTTTTTTTACTTGATTTCTTTAAGTATTATAATGTACCAATTGTTATATAATGTATCATGTTATTGTTAGATATGGACATTACACTTCTAGGTACAACAATAAAAACAATTAAAGTTTTGGGGGCATTATTTATTATCAAAATATTAATTTTTAAAAATAAAGTATTAAACTCTTTCCAAGATAAATATATGCTCTTGGGCCATCAAGAAGGGCACACTCTTTCTTTTCCACTCGATGTGGGAATGTTCAGTTTTTGTCAGTAATTTCTATTGTAATTGCCCTCACCAGTCTTGTTGAGCAAAGCGCTTCTTAATAAAAAGTTAGTGTGCTAGTTGTGTCAGTTAGTTAGTTTGTAAACAATCCTCGCCAATCTAGTTGAGTAGGGTGTTCCATATTTTTTATTAGAATGTCAGTTGGTGTTAGTTAGTTGTGTTGTAAACAACGCTCACCAGTCTTACTAAGTAGAGCACTCCAGAAAAAAAGCAGTAACTTCCATTATAGTTGCAAAGGAAAGAGTCGCCCAACCTAATAAAGGGCGCACCTCTATTGTTGAATAATGAGATGGTCATTTTCTGAAGTTTATCGTTCTCTCTCATTTCACATTTGCCCAATTCCTTTGATTAACACTATTCATTCTTTGTTTGCTAGTGCGCCTTGACTGTGCATCGTACATCCTCAAATATGTTTGCAGATCAATTGGTATCAGAGCTTCGATCTCAGAAAAATTCTGCTCACAATCAAGAATTAAACAAAATGACCATCCACCAAAATTCTGCTTGTTGTTTTGTTGACCTTGTTTCAGGTCACAGGTGATAACCCTGAGAAAGCTATAGTGAAGGTTGCATAAGGCAACATATTATATGAGACATGAAGCAAACTATGTACATGACCATATACACTCATGCACCAAATAAGATGAAGAAGAAGCTATCTCTTGAGATTCAGAGTATCTCATATGAAGATTGATTGAAAGGAGCAGAAGGCTCCAAAGATGACCGAACATTAGAATGGGAAGCAAACCTCGTTTGAAACCAGACTCAATCTTTCATATTTAGACTTGCTATGCAACACCAAGTATACCTTGTAAGAGTTGATGATGTCCTGATCTCATAAAAGATCAGATGAAGAGACAACTTCTAGGACTGGAAGACAGATGCCATGAGAAGACTATATCGTAACTTTAGAGACTCCTAGGAAATATGAAATCTCCAGGATGATTTGCTTGTTTCGGTGACAAAGAAGGAAGCCAGTCAGAAAGATTAGGATATGGATCCTTATGTGAGAAGATAAGTCAGTACTGACTTTAAATATTGATCTATACAGATCAAACGTGTTGTAGATGTACAAAGCCTGATGTATGTCCAGAGAATTCTCCCAGCAAAAGGGAGAATACTATGATGAGACACTTATTGAAGAAACAGTTCCAATACTTATGAAGACAACCATAACAACCATGATTCATATATAGTATGAGATGCAGGGGGAGCAATCCCCATATTTAAAATTGAGTGGCAATTGGTGTAGTACATCAGTTGGGTCATGGAAACATGACTATGATAGAATTACCCCCATGAAAGAAGAAGAGCTATCCTTAGTATCAATTATTGAGCCACTCTCAGTTTCAGATAAAATAAGAGGAGTTACTCTCAGATGTTAGCAGCCATAGTGAGAATGAAGCAATCATTCTCAGCCTCAGAGCAGTTGCAGGTGCAGAGTCCCAGATTCCAGAAGGAACAGTTGAAGAGAGAGTAGAGGACATACTCTCAATTAGTGAGACAGATAGTGCCTTGCAGAAAGCACATAGACCTAGCACATGATTGTGCAGATTGAGTTGAAGCTGAGCAAGTGTACCAAATTGGTACAATGTAATAAGAAAAATTGATTTGAAGATTGAAGATAAAAAGACTCAAGTTGAAGAAGGATATGTACGTGTTGAAGCAAGCTCCTAGAGCCTGATATGGCAGAATTGATAGTTTCCTAACGAGCTTGGGCTTTACGAAGAGTAAAAACCTCTACTTCAAGGTTATGAATGATGGGCTGGTGATATTGTTGTTGTACTTATTCTTAACTAGAGAAGAAAATATCATCATTGAATGTAAGAAGAAGCTCGCTTCAAAATTTGAGATGAAAGACCTTGGCCTAATGCATTATTTCTTAGGTCTTGAGGTATGGCAGAGTCTAGAGAGAATCTTCCTTAACTAAGGGAAGTATGCAGTCGAAATCTTGAAGAGATTCGACATGTTGGAGTGCAAGTCCATGAATACACCCATGGAAACGAATATGAAGCTACTGGTCGACACTTCGTCAGAATTTATTGATACCACACTGTATAGATAGATCATTGGATTGTTGATGTGCCTGACGAACACCAGACCAGATATTTGTTTAGTCATGAACACCTTGAGTCAGTTTCTGGTAGAACCCAGACATGTTCACCTAGTTGATGAAAAACATGTGATGAGGTACCTTAAAGGTACATTAGATTGTGGTCTCAGCTATGATGGAGATCATGATTTCACACTGAGTGGGTACACTGATTTAGATTGGGCTGGAAGTGTCTCTGACAGGAAGATCACTTCATGATGTTGTTTTAGTTTGGGATCAGCCATGATCTCATGGCAGATTAGGAGGCAATCCAACATTTCTCTCAGTATAGCGGAAGCAGAATACATTGTTGCATGTTCTGCCAGCTACGAAGCTATATGGCTTTGAAAGTTGTTGACCTGTCTATTCAACCTAGATATGGAAGCAACCACGATCATGTGTGACAACCAGAGAATCCTGTATTTCATGACAAGTCGAAGCACATAGAGATCTGATATCATTACATCTGTGACATGGTGCAGAGAGGAGCCATAAAGCTCTAATATGTTAGCACGGATGAACGTGTTGCTGATGTGTTGACCAAGCCTCTATCTCATGTAAAGTTTGAGCACTTTTGAGATAAGCTTGGTATAGTCCGAAAGGACCTCCCTCGAAACGGGGAGTACTGTTGTGTTGAGATATGCCAGCCTAGTACTATGCTTCCATCTTAATTGTTGTGACGTAAAGCCAGTCTAGTATTGTGCTTCCAACTTAACTGCCGTGTTGAGATGTGCCAGCCTAGTACTGTGCTTCCAGCTTAATTGTTGTGACGTAAAGCCAGTATAATACTGTGATTCCAGCTTAAATGTTGTGTTGAGATATGCCAGCCTAGTATTGTGCTTCCAACTTAATTGTTGTGACGTAAAGCCAGTCTAGTACTGTGCTTCCAGCTTAAATGCTGTGTTGAGATATGCTAGCCTAGTACTGTGCTTCCATCTTAATTGTTGTGACATAAAGCCAGTCTAGTACTGTGCTTCCATCTTAATTGTTGTGTTGAGATATGCCAGCCTAGTAATATGTTTCCAGCTTAATTGTTGTGACGTAAAGCCAGTCTAGTATTGTGCTTCTAGCTTAATTGTTGTGTTGTGATTCCAACTTAATTGTTGTGTTGTGATTCCAGTTTAATTCTTGTGGTGTTTTCTATCTTAATTGTTGTGTGGTGTGCCAACTTAATTGTTGTGATGATGTGCCAGCTTAATTGTTGTGATGATGTGCTAGCCTCGTGTTGTGATGATGTGTTGCCAGCCTCGTGCTGTGTTGCCAGCCTTGTGCTGTGATGATGTGTTTCCAGCCTTTGTGCTGTGATATTGTTGCTTTTGATGTTGTATCAGCCTTATATTATTATTGATGATGAGGATGTATTAGTGTTATACTAATCCATGTCGATGCAGTTGATGATGATGATGCCACTTCAACCTCTTGCTGAAGATGATGATGATGATGCCACTTCAGCTCCTAAGTCTTTGCTGAGGATGATGATGATGATATTATTTCAGCTTTAATGTTGAAGATGATGATGATGTTACCTTAGCCTCATACCAATGAGGATGATGATGCTACTCTAGCTCCATGTTGTGTTGATGATGCTCCAACCTCTATGCCATGTTGATGATGAGAAAAAACTTTTGATGATTTATAGATATGTCAGTCAGTGTTCCAAGATGATATTGATGATGTTGTCCTCTCTCTCGGTTGATGCTGTTGTAGAATACCCTTCTTGTTAAGGGGGAGTGTTGAAATAATGTAACTGCAAAGTGTATTCTAATTATTATTATTGTATTATTCATTATATCAATCCCCTATTGTGGATTGATCATGTCAGCTATTATAAAAGACCAAATCCCCTTTTGCGGATTGGTCAAAACATAATTTTAATAGGTAGAATAAGAAGTCGGCCCCATAATATATTAAAGAGGCCCCAAAATATATTAAAGGTGGTTATAACCACCCAGAAGAAGAAGTCAGCCCTTCCAGTGAAAAGATACCTCCATCTACACGCGCCAGAGTTGTCTAAATAAGGAGGCTAACACCTCATTTAGACACACACTCACTTGTTCATCAAGAAGCAAGTTTCAAAGTTGCAGTCGGAGAAGAGAGGAAGAGGGAGAGGCACATTCTTGGGAGAGGACTTTCTGTATTTGTTTGAGTTATCTCTTGGCATTGTATTGGATATCTATAATAAGGAAGTTTTGTTGGGTTTTCTCCCCCATGGGGGTTTCCAAAGATAAATGATGTGTCTCTTATGATTGTGTATTTCTCAGTGATCCTATCTTATGCTATTTTTATCTAGTGAAATGCAATGAACTCTAATAATAGCTTAAACCTTAACAAGAGGGTGGGTGTGAGTGGTCACATCCCATAGCTATTGGAGAGCATGGGCTGAAGTACAATCATCCTTGAGAAGAGTGGGAGTCAAGAAAGCAAGGAAGAAGAGGAAATTCACATGCAGAGGAGGGACGATTTTACATGGATATTTTGGGGCAACAAAGGAAGAGCATAGGGATGGGAAGAGGACCAACCATAGTATACTTGAAGGAAGACATTGTTTGGCTGTGTTTTTATGCTGAGTAAAGGCTTGTGTGCCAAAAAATCGGGTTGTAAGCCCGTGGTTCAATTGTCATGTGGAGAAAATGAATCAGAGCCTTGTGAAGACTACTATGAGAAAATATGAAACAACCAAGAGATCCTAGATTTCTCAGCTAAGTGATTCCTGGACAACCGAATGCACTAGTGGCCCTAATAAACAAATGGTACAACCCGAGGGACTGTGAGGAGTGAAGGGGGTACATTCCTTGGGTAGTGTAGGTTGTGGGGAAAAGAGAGAGTTGGAGGTTTGGAACTATTGTGAGACTATAACCTGAGTTTGGGGCTACTCTATGTGGAGAGTGGATAACTAGTGGGCCATATCTCCTTGTGGACACATAGCCTCAGCTCGGGGGTGGCTTGGTGATGAGAGAAAACGATTAACAATGCCTATGGATGGGAGGTTCATCCTTCGATTATAGCCAGTTGGTTAATCATTAACAAAAAAGTGTTTCTGTTATGTTCCTATGTTAATTCCGCTATGTAAATGGTTTATATGAATTTTGTGTGTTTATTGTTTGCTTGAACAATTATATTCATGTTTAATATATGCTGCTAGATGTATTCAGAACCGTGGTATTAGTCAATTGGTCAATATTATGTGTGATCTACGGCTGGTAAGCTAGAGGAATTTAATTTGCAGTAAATATTAATAATTTAATGAGTTTCTGCATGTAATGTTGCTTAGATAAGCATTGGGAACGTTACGTTATGGTATAAGAGATGATAAAGAGAAATATTTTGTGTTGCGTGACTAGCTTTGGTGGCTGGGTACGTTACATTTTGCTTGTGAGGGCATGGTGAGGTCGTCTAAGGTGTCTTCTAGGCCTCCAAAGCATGTGGTCTTCGTCCGGTATGTGGGCCCTTAGCATCCAACTTGTGGGATTCAAGTCCCATGGAAGCCCAAGCTAGGATTTTTCCTACAAAATTGTCCACCAACAAGGTCCTGCAAAACAAATAGGCACACCCTCTAAGGATCTCAAGTCAAAATATCATGGCAACTGAAAACCACATCTAATAAACAATACACCTAAACATGTGCATCAAAACTACCTCATCAAATCAAACAAATGCTCAAAGACCCTATACAATTGACCAAGTTTATGTATGGGAGGGGTGTCATAGAAATCCTATTGGATAAACCAAAAACCTCAAGTAGGGGATGCTCCCAAGGGTGCCCCTTCAAGGTCATGTAGTGGATGATGAGGTGGATAGGGGTTTAGACTTCATAGGTCAATGGTTTCATGACATACAAGGGATCGTATTGTCTCATATATGGGTGCCTTTGTAGAGGGTGTGTTGCACCTTCGTTTTCAATGCATCCTTTTTCCAAGCCCATTCATTGCCATTAATTAATTAATAGTCCAAGACATTGGGTACTGCCTAGAGTGAAATTGATTAGCTTGGGGGGCAACACCACAAGGTCCACTTGAAGCTAGAGGTACACAGAGTGCCATATGCAAGGAAAGAAAGGGACACCTGTTGAAGGAAAATCTCCCTGCGGACAGGTAGATCTCCTCAAAGAGCTAGACTCTTAACTCTAAGACAGAAAGTGCTTATCATGGTCACTGACTTCCTTTTAGGTCTACACAAACTAATGCATGAAGAGGAAGGAGGAAAGACGTACCTTTTACCGGTGTTTGTCCCTGTACGCTCCGAGTTGAACTCCAATCTTGAGCTCCTCGATAATCCCTGTAGACAAACAAAGTACAACCACTTCCTATTCTATCGAGATTAGTTCGAAGTAGACCTATCTACTTAGAGACAAATTCATGTAATGTCAAACACAAATTAGAAAGAAACAGGCCAAGCACATCACATTAATGAGGACAAAATGTTACTTACAGCCATAGATGGAATGTAGCAGTTTCGTCAAGTTCTCCTTGCCTAACCCTTGCTCAAAAGCTCCACGATCAGAATGACGATAGCTTCGCTGATTAGACTCCACTTCACTGTGTGTTTCCTATGAGATCATAGGTTTCATGCTTCTCATCCCTTCTCCAAATATCACTTATGAGATCATAAGTTTGGTATGATTCTCCATCCAGCTCCCTTTTCACCATGAGAAAGCTTGCTTATATAGCCTTGGAGAGGCTCAACCACTTGAGATATCTTTGGGGTGAGTTGAGGATTTTCCTCCTTCAATTAGGGATCTTCCCTAAGATCATGGCTGGACTAGGGGTTCGAATCCAACTACCTTCCAAGATTGAAAAGATCTTTCCCCCATTCTCCTCAACAAACCATCTGCTGCCCAGAATAGGCAGCGCTCCCTCAAAAGGGCCATCAGAGCATTATAGCGCTCCCTAGCAAGGTTAGGGGGGCACCAACACTCCCAAAAGTAGTAACGCTCCTCCAAAAGGGAAGATGAGTGTTATAACGCTCCCATATAGTGTATAGGGGAGCACCAGCACTCCTGAGAGAGGTATAGGGGAGTGCTCTCCTCCAAAAACTCAGTTTTTTGGGTTCTTTCAGATGGAAAGAGGTTCATAAGCCCAGTTAACCATTCCTCCTCTTCCAAATCAAGTGTTTGATGTGTGTCAAGTGTCCTTATCATGTCGTTATAGGCATGACATAGGCATCATGGCAGCATGCTTTCCTTAACACTTGCGACACTTGTGAGAAAAATGCGACACTTGTGACACTTGTAATGATGACACTTGCGACACTATCGAAGTGAGTAATTTCGATGTGTAACAGATTGCCCCCCAAAGTATGAAGTTAGAAGACAGGAACTGATAACTGAAATGCTTTGTAGACTTTCAAGCAAGGGTATAGACGCAGAGAACCTGACAGAAGCTACACACAAACATCCAAAAAATATTATGACATGTTTCAAACCCAAGGCAGACATACCTATGCTTAGGTGATAAAGACTTGCAAGATATGGCCGCCATAAAATACACTGCGGATCCATAATTGTATTGATAAAAAGGTATAGCCACTGAGCATACAGTGTGGATCTATACTCTTATGACCTGAACTGATCGTAGCCACGAAGAATACACAATGGATCTATGAGATGACAAGACATAGCCACGACCAATACAAAGTGGATCTATGTAACAATATATGTGTCATTGTTCAAGAGAAACTCCTTCGCAACCTGGGAAAATTACATATCAGAGTGATCACTCAACACAAGGTCTTCTTACCAATCCCGATGTAGTACGAATCTAACCATGTGAATAGATGTGCTGATGTCGAACATGGCAGAAACCACTTGATTACCGGTCAATGATGTAAACCGTTAACAAGCGCGAGGAAAATCACCATTAATGTCAATGATTCCCAAGGAACTCTAGTACATTCCAACGAATGTGAATGGATGAGCTGAAGTTGAACATCCATGGAATCATCTGATCAGAGGTCAATGACGTAAACCCACTGTCGAATGTGAGGAGGCCTGCCATTGAGGCATGCAAGTCCCAAATTACTAATTGGTTTCTAAGTCTAGTCCCTGGATAATGTGTTGAAGTCGACAGGAATAGACTCATCGAAGGAGGGCCTTGGTGTATCCCCCATCAAAGACACAAAACAGACACAGAGATGAAATTTGGTAGATCAAATGAACATGGACTGACACGGGTATTGAGAAAAGATATTTGTGATGGCTAACTCTTGAGGCAGATACTTCCCTTGAACACTGAGGCACAACAACAGAAACATGACATGCACCAAAACACAATGATGCAATGGATACTATGACTTTCATCGGGTGACCCAAATGAGTAAGAAAAACTCAGAGGATTGGTTCAGTGCAGAGGTTCAGTGGATTAAGATGTGCGCAAAGACAAAGTGTCGTGTTCAAGGGCGACTCTAAGAGTTACTTGGTAATGTTCTCAAAAACTGCTTGGCTTGCTTCTTTCAAATTTTTCCCCCATCCAGATAGACGAGTACCTCTTTTTAATTTAACGAGCTCGAGGAGGATAACACATGCTCGATAAAACTCACCTTCGGTAAGTTCCGCTTCCTTTGTTTAACAAACTGGAAGAAGTAAGGGTTCAATCCCATATGGGCCTGTCGATGTTTGTTTTAACGAGTCCAAAGAAAAAAAACTCGAAGGTTTTTCACGATTATAGAGTCTGGAAAAACACTTAAAAGATAACTCTCTCAGTTCCTTTTTCGTAAAGTAGTCTGACAAGACCGAAAAAGAGATAAACTATCGCTCAACAGACGTTTTCTTCAAATACTTTAACGAGCGTGAAAAGAACAAGGTCGCTCGGTAATCTTTTCATGTTTAGAGAGTCTGAAAATAACTTAAAGGTGACTCCAATGTTGTCCTTTTTTGTAATGTTAGTCTCGCGAGGCCGAAAAGAGATAAATTATCACTTGAAAGATGCCCTTTCAAACCTTTTAACGAGTGGGAAAGGAAGCAAGATCACTCGGCAATATTTTCATGTTTAGAGAGTCTGAAAAGAGCTTAAAGGAGACTCCAGGGGGTTCCTTTTTCGTGTATCCATACGGGTCCGAAAAAGAGATAAAAGCCTACCCGGATGCATTCTCATGTATTTACGAGCACGAGAAAGAACAAAGACTAAGCTCGGTATGCCCCCAGCTTGAAAGCTAGTGGCTTAAGTCGAGAATGATTAGCAAAGGCTGGAGACATGCCCTCCAAGCTTCAATTCATTCACCGACTTTGAGGTTGTCACCAATTTTTGTAGTAGATGAGAAAAAGGAGAAGGGTGGATGAAAAGAAGGTTCAAAAGAGGTGACTGTTTCATTTTTAATGAGCTTGACACAGGAAAAGAACTATGCTCAAGACCTCTATTTCATTTTTCAATGAGCTTGCCATAGAGAAGAGAAACTATGCTCGTGGTTTCGTCCTAATCATGGATTCCGAGAGGATAACACTCTGGAAGAATACCATGTCAAAGGACAAAACTCGGTCATGGCTTCCAAGAGATCTTCATTGAATGGAAGATAATCACTCGGGAAGGACCACATGTCGACGGTCGCGATAGGAGTAAGGAGATCAGGCTCCAATAATCCTACCGAAGAAATCACCATGTCCACTACCGGATCCAAATCGTCGGAAGTTGAAATCATGGGAGATGATGAAAAATCAACACTAGGAGGGGAGATAAACTGTATATCTGCCCGAATTTCTTCATGAGGGGGAAGAAAAGAGGATTGGTAATGGTTATTATCCCAAGGTAACTTGTCAATGTGAAGCATTTCTGGAATAGATTCATCAGAAAGAAAAATTGGGGAAATGCAGTAGATCGTAGACGACAAGGAACTCAACTGTGATTGCATCGAGGAAATGTCAGGTGCCAATAGATGTTGGTCATCCGATGAGGGAGAAGCGGATGGGGTAGAAACGTATGACGTTTCAACTGGACTAAGTGGCACGTTGTCACCTAGGGCATCAAATTCCAACGGACAAGGTACAATCCAAGGGTCAGATGATTGCAAAGATTGATAAGATGCGGTCAAAATCATATCGACGGTGGCAATATGATGTGTAGTCGGTGGAAGTGGTGTAGGGAAGGTACCCATGAGGCTAGAATCTTTCAGTAAGCCAACACCAACGCTTTCATACGTGATCTTGTGGTCTCCCAAGAAAGGAATATTGTTGGTAGTAGGAATGCAAGCATCGATCGTGCAAAAATCCAACTGATCAATAGTGACAATTTTGCCCTGATGAGGAAATTGGACACATCGAAAAACTGACGAGGCAACGACAATCATAGCATAAAACCAACTTCTTCCAAGTAACAAGTTGTAATCGAGGGGAGCATCGACCACCTCGACATCAACAGTAACATTTTTTCCACCCAATTGGATGGGCAGGGACTGTAAAATCCCATGGGGATGAAAACCTCGCCCATCGAAAGCGCATAACATCGTTGGGTATTTGTTGAGTGTTGGTGATTTTAAACCTTTCCAACACGCCAAAGATATGACACAAGTCGAGGCTCCCTCATCCAGAATAGTTCGGTGTATTTGCTGATTGTGAACAACAACATCAACTTGGAAAGCAAGTTGGTGGGAGAGTTGAGATGCATAATTCTCCAGGTTAAACATGATCTGATTGGATGACTCACGATCAATAGTGCCAAGAGTGGCCAAGAGCATTCTACATTGACTGGGGAAATGCTGTAGAACTTCTAACGTAGACATAGCACACGGTGCTTGAGCCAAATCTTCAACAATGTTGTAGTTCTGGGAAGCACATGAACTAGGATTAAAGGTGGCTTTGCGGATAGTGATCTTAGGAGGGCATAAGATAGAGTCGAACGTGGGTTTCTCAATCTAGAGTGGTCAAGATGGAGGATTAATCGATGGAAGACTAACGAAGGATGATGATGGATTTGGTAAAGTACCGGTACTGTTAGTGTCTTTTCCTTTGTCAGGGTTACCCGGTGTGTCGTATGTCTTAGAGAGGGTGGTCAAATTGATCCCATTAAACATATAAATATGTGCACTCGATGAGGCCTCATCATGAGGATCGCTAGAACTGCCTCCAGGAGAGGGGGTTTGAGCAACCATGGATTGCTGCTGTGGAAAAGGCTAAGTAAGCACATCAGGTTGTGACTTTCCTTGGAAAATTTTGGTCACTTCATTGCGAAGTGGACAACTCGAGTGTAGTGATCAACACCACAAATGATACATGGGAATTTCAGTTTCCATTGTGGTTGCTTTTCGGTAGCAGGTGTTTGATCTTGATTTTTTGTTTGTTCATTGTTATTTTTTGATTTATTCTTTGTCTTCTTCTTACCTCCGGATTGTTGCGAAGGGGCAGATTGAACTGCATTCACCTCAGAGATCTGAGTTTAGGAGAAGGTAGAGGAGGGTGTAGTCGATTTGGAAAAAGATTGAGTTTTGACGGAACCTATAACACCATCTGCATGAGATGAGGATGATGGCTTAGAAGGATCAATATTAGCACGAGCAACATTCGGAAGAAAATCATACAAAGTACCAGATTGGGAATAAACCAAATCCAAGTACCAAGCCCGAGCGATGGATTGTTCCTCTGTAACTAAGCCATCCATAGCGACATTGCAAGCGATCTGGGGTAACAGTGATTTATTAAACCATTCTGCCAATAGTATGTCAGGAATGACTACCTTGATCATCCTTTGTCGTCGCCTCCACTCATGAATATGGTCAGATATATGCACGGAGTTAGTTTGACGAAGGGAGGTCAAGAGTTTAGTACCTGTCTCGTAGCGAATAGGCAGTTGAAAGTGCATGATGAAATACATGGCAAGGGAATTGAAATCATGAAAAGAAGCACGTGGTAGTTC
Source organism: Picea engelmannii (assembly GCA_009831015.1). Taxonomy (NCBI): domain Eukaryota; kingdom Viridiplantae; phylum Streptophyta; class Pinopsida; order Pinales; family Pinaceae; genus Picea; species Picea engelmannii. The sequence goes on along the minus strand of ML781927.1, from coordinate 886,406 downwards.
AATATACCACTTTGCTACTGAATCGGTAAGTGTTCGCTGGAAAAGACGCAAATGTATAGAATCATCCATGAGGGAGTTTGATGAACACCACAAATGGAAAGTCATCACATGGTTGTTCGGATCTTCGCCAGGGTTTCTATCAAATTTTGGAATATTAGAAGGAAGTTTAGCTGGAATGACTGGCCAAACCGGTGAATGAGAAATAGGATCATTAGTTAACCGAGACAAGTCTGGGAGATCCAGAGTCACAAGGAAAGGTAGTTGTTGGTTAATTTGCAAATGATACTGGTGCGGCATAGGAACACCAGTAGAACCATAGATTGGGTTAGATGGATAGTTTTAACCAGTAGGTCCTCCTACATATGGTTGTTGCTGGCCAGGATAAGAAAGATTCAATGGTGCATGAGAAACATTGGCATAACCCGGTGGGTTTTGAACATTATAGGCCGGGTGATTTATTTGCTCGTGAGGAGGATAAACATTTTGTCCTTGAGAATGGTAAGGAGTAGATCCCGAAGGAAAATACACATGAGGCCCATGAGGAGGATAAGACTATGGTCCCAGAGAACTCCAGGTGGTGTTTGGGATGCCGCCTGGATAAGATTGCCTGTAAGATGTTCCGGAGGGGACAAGATTGGATTGGGAGGGGTAGGCCCGCCATGGAAAGGTAGTCCTCTAGGAGGGAAAGGTTCGTTGGATGGTGGTTTACCTCCAGCTAGTTGTGTTTGGCCAGCAGGGGTCTGCGTTCTCGGGTGAAAAGATGTCCCAGCAGGATCATGTGGAACATGTGGAGCTGTAGAGTAAAAGCTTGTAGAAACGAGGGTAGAGATTGAAGTGCTTTGGAGATGAGTATAGGTGATGAGTCCAGCATTAGGATGGACTTGTGTTAGTGTGACAGTAGGGTTAATAACCTGATCAACTGGGTGATTCATGGTTTGACCGGATGGTCCTGTTTCACTAGGAGGGTCATGAGGATGAAAGGGTTGTCGAATAGATTCGAAATGTTCATAGAGATCGTGTCCCGATGAATTCCTCCATACAGAATGAGTAGGTGTGGGATTGGTTTCTACTGTGGTGCTAGGACGAGCAGGAGTCCTATACTCGTCACCAAAGATTGGTTTTGTGGATCCCATATATGTTTCAGTAAAGATCCTCTCCGGTAATTGTGGGATCTCTTCGTCTATGACGTTCCCAAGGGAGTCTAAACGAACCAAAAGTGGTTTGAGAGGGGTTATCGACACAGATGTAGTGGGATTTTCAACCATGACCAAAGTGCCTTCTGAGTTATCTAATGGAGGAGCAATAGCACTTCCAACGTCAGATTGATTTTCTACCTCTCTATGGTAGTTGTCTTCTGGAGGGTTAGGAGGTAAGGGTTGATAGCCTTCTGGAGGCAGCCCTTGCATCCTACGTGATCGGTGAAGACCTTTATCGTCTACGGGCTCAATTGTGGAGAAAAACATAACACACCGAAAATCTAGGGCCAACTAACAAAAATAAACAGCATACGCTAATAAAATCTAGGAATCAACCAAGCAAACAAAACTTCTCTCGATGATCGTACTAGTTGGTAATGAAATCCAATGTCGCATGATCAAGTCGAGAAGGGGCTGGGATATGGTGGAAAAGTTACAATGGCGACCTGCTTAATGGACTTTCACCTTGGTGCAAGCTTCCACGCAGTAATTGTGGATTTACCCTCCAAGGAGCCCAAGTGAGTTTGACCAATGTATGTTCTAGGTACAGTGAAACTTTCCTTCACCGTCACCTTGTGTAAGTACCTAAAGATTATGGAAACTAAAGACACCAATTCACAGCGAGTCCCTGGGCGGGTACAGTCGATAGTCCGATCCGAAACGTATGGGCATGATAACAAGTCTGAAATCAACCCGAGAGGCTCCCACACATAATCGTGGGTATACCTCCAAGCGACCCCTGCAATATATGATCGGACCACTACAAACAGTTGAACCATGGAGGGATAATCTCCGTAATTCACCCGAATGCGACCTCGTGCGTAACCACTGTGTGAGAGGGGGATCCCAGAAAACCAATACGACAATTGGATTTGACTCTCCCTAGCTCAGGATGCTAATGTTTGTTTTGAAAACTTTGGAGAGGTGTACTCATAGCCTAATCCAAAGTGCTAACCCTAGTCTACTGTTGGTGGAAGATCCTAAAAACAAAAACGTTCTAGATAATTTTTAATTAGCATTTGTTTTACAACTGTTCTTTACTCAAAGGGTGCGTGAAAGTGAAACTGATGGAATGAGGACTCAATTCCCAAAAGATGCATGAAAGATGATAAGCAATCATTTCTTTTCAATGAACACCTATTTAAGGGAGAGAGAGAGAGAGTCATTTTCACTTTCAAACACTAATATGAAACGTCCTCAAATCAATTGGTTCTCAATCGAATCCAATGTAATGCTAAAACATTTTCAAAAATACCTTCTAATGTGCAAACCAATCACTAATATGTTTCTTTGTCATTTGTATGCGAATGAGGATTAATTCAATGCAAAAAACTTCTCCTACCAACTACCCTTTCAGACCAAGGCGATTCAAACAAGTATGATCAGATTTCGCACACACGACACACACCCTCTTGCTATGATTAAAACAAGAAGCAAACATAAGACAAAAGATAACAAAGCAAAATCAAACAATTCACACAAAAGAGAGATGTTGAAGAACAATGGCCTCAAAGAACCAAACAAGATGATTCACAGATTTCTGATGCCCTTCACCAGAGTTCCCGCTCAGTTGGATAGGAAAGAAGAAAGCAATGGATTGATTTCAAGCTCTCAACAGCAAAAACTCAAAAATAATGAAGAAAGCCACCAACTCTGAACAAAAAAGTGCTTATTTCTCAGAAGGAGGGATGTCAAAGTTCAATGGGAAGAAGCATTGAATCATAAAGAATCTCAGCAAGTGAAAAAACAGGGTTTGGACTTCAAAAAAATGCAATTTTTGAAAAGATTTTGTGCAAAAAAGGGTTGGTGCTATGGTGTAAGGGATACCAGGGCATTATAAAGCTCTATCCAACACCTTTAGGGAGTGCTGGCGCTCTACTAACATGGGCACAGGGGTGCCAGGCTTAAAAAACTCATAAAAATGTCTAAAACCCCAAAATTTTAGTCAAATTTTGACAGTCAAGCTGAATGTGATGGGGTAAAGAGTCAATCAGCATATGAAATCAAACAAATGGGGTGAACAAGGTCTGAAAACAATCAAAGGGTAAGACAAGGTCTATAAGGAAAAATGAAAACCAAAAGTTTCGATTCAATTCCGCAGCGGAGTCGCCAGTTTTTGTTGAAGGAAAATCTCCCTGCGGACATGTAGATCTACTCAAAGAGCTAGACTCTTAACTCTAAGATAGAAAGTGCTTATCATGGTCACTAACTTCCTTTTAGTTATACACAAACTAATGCATGAAGAGGAAGGAGGAAAGACGTACCTTTTACCGATGTTTGTCCTTGCACGCTCCGAGTTGAAATCCAATCTTGAGCTCCTCGATAAGCCCTGTAGACAAACAAAGTACAACTGCTTCCTATTCTATCGAGATTAGTTTGAAGTGGACCTATCTACTTAGAGACAAATTCATGTAATGTCAAACAAAAATTAGAAAGAAACAGGCCAAGCACATTACATTAATGAGGACAAAATGTTACTTACAGCCATAGATGGAATGTAGTAGTTTCGTCAAGTTCTCCTTGCCTAACCCTTGCTCAAAAGCTCCACGATCAGAATGACGATAGCTTCGCTGGTTAGCCTCCAATTCACTGTGTGTTTCCTATGAGATCATAGGTTTCATGCTTCTCATCCCTTCTCCAAATATCACTTATGAGATCATAATTTTGGTATGATTCTCCATCCAACTCCCTTTTCACCATGAGAAAGCTTGCTTATATAGCCTTGGAGAGGCTCAACCACTTGAGATATCTTTGGGGTGAGTTGAGGATTTTCCTCCTTCAATTAGGGATCTTCCCTAAGATCATGGCTGGACTAGGGGTTCAAATCCAACTGCCTTCCAAGATTGAAAAGATCTTTCCCCCATTCTCCTCAACAAACCAACTGCTGCCTAGAATAGGCAACGCTCACTCAAAAGGGCCATCAGAGCATTATAGCGCTCCCTAGCAAGGTTAGGGGGGCACCAGCAATCCCAAAAGCAATAGCTCTCCTCCAAAAGGGCAGAGGAGTGTTATAACGCTCCCATATAGTGTATAGGGGAGCACCAACACTCTTGAGAGAGGTATAGGGGAGCACTCTCCTCCAAAAACTCAGTTTTTTGGGTTCTTTCAGATGGCAAGAGATTCATAAGCCCAGTTAACCATTCCTCCTCTTCCAAATCAAGTGTTTAATGTGTGTCAAGTGTCCTTCTCATGTCGTTATAGGAACGACATAGGCATCATGGCAGCATGCTTTCCTTGACACTTGCAACACTTGTGAGCAAAATGTGACACTTGTGACACTTGTAATGACGACACTTGCGACACTATCGAAGTGAGTAATTTCGATTTGTAACAACACCGCATGAGTGTGCACACCTCAACAAGTGGGGAGATGTATATAATGCTATTTTTCTTTTGCACATCTTTGATTTTTTAGGAGAGGATTTTCATTGCTCTCAAGACCTCTTTGGGCGAGCATATGGAAGGTTTATATTCTAGGCTTTTATCTTTTTCCAGCCACCATCCCTCTGGGCCTTTAGCCCCTTCTTCCCATGAAATGAGGTACATGCCCTTCTTGGGTCACTAAAGACAAAGGGCCTAGAAGAGGGCATTGTGATGGGAATGTGATGAGAAAAAAGTGATAAGTATGGTTGGGAATGGTACAATGACCCCTCAAGGGACCCCCAATTACACCCCTTCCTCAAAAGTTGGCCACTTACTAGGAAATCGATGACACTCACCAAGGTGAAAGAGGGTCAAAAGCATAATGTCCAAGCAAATGTTCTATAATCAAAAGCAACTCCAATACAACATGCTTAAATGTCTCAAATATTAGGGTGATTACCTTCCATAATACCTAACTTGTACCGCATGGAGCAAGACCCATATGCCTTCCAGAAGCTAGCTGGTGTGGTGGATGCGTTGACGATGGACCCAAACTATGGTGATAGAGAGGGCTTCCATATGTGGAAGTGGACACTGCTATTCATTTCGTCTCGCGAGACTCCATGTTTACAACCCGAGGGCCTCGAGACACCATCTCCTTAGTTATCCCACAAAGTGGGATAACATGCCACAACCCATGTAGTGGACAAAGCGTACCTTCTCTTCTCGACCTTCATCTTCTCCACATCACTTTCCCTTATCAATCATATCTATGAATAGCTGGACATAAGGAAATATACCAGCCTATAGATAGGAATGATTCCATCCTAACTACGGTCATGCTGGACTATTATGTGTATTACAGATCTCACCTGGGTCTTTCCCTTGATCCTCGAGTAAGGAAAAAGAAGGTCCTCCATAGTCAAGGAAAAATAAGTTCTCTCCATAGCCGAGTCCTTACCAATCTGAGCAACCAGGTGGTTTTTTTCTACAACTTTTGGACATGTGTAGTGTTATCCCCGATTTCTAGTGATAACTAGGAGATCATGTCTCGAGGCCCACAGGTCCTAGACATGGAGTACCGAGAGTAGGATTGACCTGAGCATGGCCCTAGAGGGCCCATCTTTCTTCTTCTTCATCATACTTGTCTTGTTAGTAGCAGCAGCATCCATCACCTTCGGTTTGGACTTGCATCGGAGAAGACTCTTGCTCCATGAGGTAATTGGTCTAGGTATCATGGTATGTCTCATATTTGATCATTATAACTTTCAGATATATGCATCAGGTTCCTTACATTTCTGACAAACTGCTTGGATCTTACACTAACCCACTTGACCATGGTTGGGGGGATTAACGGGGTCCCCTAGAAAGCTTGTATCCATAGGTTTTGGTTAGCCACTAGGGGGGATTTTGAAGAGCCATCGTTTGCTCCCACCATGTTATCATTTTACATCGTATCTCCCATTCATCTATCCCATTCCCCTAGTCCGAGCATTAGGATGACCTATTTGTGGGGTTACACTTTATCCTATGGGAAGAAGGGGCTAAAGGCCTAGGGGGTAAAAGCAGCAGGTAAAAGATAAAAGCCATAGAGAATAAAACCTAGAGATGCCTTGCCTAGGGATCCCCAAGAAGGCAATAAAAATCCTCTCGATAAGAAACAAGAGGGACCCGAAGAAAAATAACAAAAAGGACAAGACCTAGCCAAGAGGATGGGGGGTCTCATCACGAGCCATCCCATTATGTTCATAGGTACCTAACAGTATGACATTGCCATTATCTGGTTACCACGCCAGGGCAGTGACCTTTGGCTGCATGGCCAAGGGAAAGGGGGTCTCATCACGAGCCAACCTTACCATTTCTGTGAAAGTACTCGTGGGTAACACTGTCAGCTCTGGTCACCATGCCAAGGTAGTGTCCTCTAGTTAGACCTTGAAATAAAAAGAAAGAAAAAACAATGAATAAAAGAAAGAATAAAGGCAATAAAGGGCTTGGAAAGAATTGCATCCATGACAGGTACAACTCGCCTCCTACAAAGGCACCCACGGATAATATC
>ML781927.1:785674-861107 GCA_009831015.1 Picea engelmannii | reverse complement strand
AATCTTTTGCAACACCTTATAAGGGCCATAGTACTTTGGTGATAATTTATTATCCTTCTTGTCTTGCTTGAGGGACATTTGTTTGTATGGTTGTAGTCTTAAAAACACCCAATCCCCTACTTCAAAACTTCTTTCACTACGATTTTGATTTGCTTGTTGTTTCATGCGATTCTGTGCCATGGTCAGGTTGTCCTTTAAGATTTGGAGAACTTGTTGTTGATTCTCGATGTGATCTTCCGTTGCTTGAACCTTAGATTTTTCTTTTAGAGAAGAAGTGATGAAAGGAGGGTGGTATCCATAAAGTGCCATAAATGGTGTCATTTTTGTTGCAGTATGAAAGGAAGTGTAATACCACCATTCTGCCAAGGGTAACCATTTGAACCATTGTGTTTGTTTATCAGAGACAAAGCAACGAAGGTAGCCTTCCAGACATTTGTTCACTATCTCGGTTTGTCCATCGGATTGAGGATGATAGGATGAGCTATGAGCCAATTGAGCACCCAAACAAGAAAATAATTCTTTCCAAAAATGTCCAGTGAAGATGGAATCTTTGTCACTTTCAATAATCTTTGGGATGCCATGTAGCTTTTGAACTGTCTCCATGAATGCGGTGGAAACTATACTAGCTTTGAAGGGAGGAGAAAGTGCACAAAAGTGTGTGTACTTGGTCAGTCTATCAACAATCACCATGATGACACTCTTTCCTTCAGACTTTGGGACAAGGAAAGTATGCCATAAAGATCCTTCAGAAGTTTGGAATGATGGACTATAAATCCATGGAGACTCCTATGAATGTGGATATAAGAAAAGTGAAAGTCCTAGATTCCGATCCAATAGATCCATCTCTATATCGGCAGCTAATTGGATCATTGATGTATTTGGTAAATACCCGACTAGATATTTGCTTTGCTGTAAATACATTAAGTCAGTTCCAGGTGGAACCTAGACAAGAGCAATGGATAGCTGCAAAGCACGTCCTAAGATATATTTGTGGGACAATAAACTATGGCTTGAGATATATCGCATCCAGTGATATCCAACTTCATGGATTCACAGACTCTGATTGGGTAGGAAGTGCAGAAGACAAAGAGAGTACTTCAGGTATGTGTTTCAGCTTGGGATCCACTATGATATCTTGGGGTAGCAGGAAACAAAAGTCTGTCACACTCAGTGCAGTAGAAGCAGAGTATATGGCAGCTTGTGAAGCATGCATAGAAGCAATATGGCTAAGGAAGTTAATCTCCGATTTATTTGATCAGACTCCAGAATTGACCATAATATATTGTGATAATCAGATTTGCATAAGATTATCTGAACATCCAGTGTTTCATTAAAGGTCGAAGCACATTGAGATCAAATACTAATTTATTCGAGACAAAGTCCAAGAAGGAGAGGTAAATCTCGAGTATATCCCCACTGATGAGAAGACAACATATATCCTGACAAAACCTCTATCCAAAATCAAGTTTGCATATTTCCGAGAGAATATGGGGATCGTGGAAATAACTCCCTTAGCTGAAAGAGAAGATTCTCCAAGCTAGAGAAGGTACAGAAAAATATTCTTGAAAAACATTTATTTTTGTGATTTAAATAACTCTCCAGTTAGGAGGGAGCACTGAAAACATTATTTATCTTTATAATTGAAAATTAGTCCAGATTGGACAGATGCTTTCCAGTTCGGAAAGTGGATTGAGATTTTTGACGGACAGTGACTTCCCATTGTAGTTAACATGGGAGACAGACTAATTGCTGATGTATCATAGACATCGACTTCCCATTGTGGTTAACATGGGGAGTGGTCTAGGACAGTCATTCTTCTTGGTAGTCACTCTGAGTAGTGGTCAAGTAGAATGGTCTGCCTCGCCGGGCAGTCATTCTTTCGAAGTTCACAGTTGTGAGCAGTTTCAAAGAATGGTCTGTTTTGGAGGTTGATGCAGGACAAACATTCCTTGGGGTTATACATTCTCTCCAGGTTACACTTTGTTTAGTGTCGGAGGAATGGCCCAGGGTGGGGAATGGTCCAGACAGTTATTCCTTAGGGAAGACTCATTCTCTCCAGGTTACACTTTGTTTAGTGTCGGAGGAATGGCCCAGGGTGGGGAATAGTCCAAGCTCAACAATCATGGACAGTCATTCCTTAGGGAAGACTCATTCTCTCCAGGTTACACTTTGTTTAGTATCGAAGGAATGGCCTAGGGTGAGGAATGGTCCAAACATTTCTTAGGGTTTATACATTCTGTCCAGGGTGCACTTTAATTAGAGTAGGAAGAATGGCCTAGGGTGAGAAATGGTCCAGGCTCAGAAATAAGAAATAATCCTTCTTCCTTGTTTGAGAAGAATGGGGTAGATAGCCCATTGTTGATATTCTATACCGAGGGCAGATATTCTTTCAGATCTCACAGACGTGAGTGAAAGATTGACCCAGATAATTCAGTTTTTATCATAACATTGTTTCTATGCAGGTTGCTATCAGATGTTTGTTATGAAGAATATATGACAATAGATATGCTACTGTGGTGGATTTGTTCCACTATTTGTGATTATGTTTCACATTTTGAGTAGTTGCGTACTACCTGAATAGACACATGTGTGTTCTATTAATTGATATTGTACCAGTTGTCATAGGAGATTATCCAGTTGGATAATAATGACAAGTGCTTGTAGTGCTACGAGTTGAATGGTCTGTTGTTCTCAAGACCATACCTCCCTAGCTAGGAGGGAGTGTTAATATTATGGTATCTTTGGGAGGTATGAACCTCTATTGTTACCTATGACGAGACTAGAATCCTCCAGAAGGAAGCAAAGAATTGAAGGAAACCCTAGACAAGTTGTCGGCTGGACAAATACATTTAATATGAATTTATTGATACCCAGAAGGAGAAGTCGGCCCCAGTTAAACTGCCCAGATTAGTATAAATACAGGGCACCAGTTTTCATTATTCATCATCTCAGCAGTTGCAGAGAGAGCCAAATATGCACAAGCAGTTGCAGTTTGGTGCACAAGTTTCTGGGAGAGTTGGAATGTGGTGCACTAGCTTCTAGATGGGATCATCTGTTCAGCTTAGTTTCTATTTCTTGCTTAGTGCATTAGCCTCTCTTGGCTATTGGATTACTACCATTATTCTCTTCTCAGTCAAGGTCAAGGTGCTCGAAGGGTGGCTTCGGCCAGTGGTTGGGTGACGAGGGTATCATCAATGGTAAGAAGAGCACAATATTCTATATTCTAAAAATATGACCCTTCTACCGCTAGACCTTCTCATGTTACCCCTACCTCCACCTACACCCCTCAAAAGGTTTCCCTTGTATCACCCTCCACACATCGAACGCCGCCCTTGTGAAATACCTTCCATAAGACCAATTTTCATGCTTCTACCAATTGTCGGGCACTTCAGAACCTTCGCCCCAACAAAACTCTTTTTGCAGAGGTCACTCAGTTTAATTCCCCTGACGCTCCTAAAGTCGTTTCTCTCAAAAATCCTACAAAATTTGACCCATCTCTAATTCTGATGACCACCAATGAACATGACACATCTTATGTGCCCATGTTGACCCACAATTGTAAAATTAAGCACGAATTGGCTACTTTCATCATGGACAACGAAAGCCAAAAGAACCTCATCACCCAGGACTTGGTCCAATGCCTACAACTCCCAACTACTCTTCACCTCAAACCATATCAGCTCATATGGGTATAAAAGGAAGGCATGTGCATCACTATCTACCGATTTTGTGAGGTGACCTTCGCTATTGGCCCTTTTCGGGATACTATGGTGTGTGATGTTTCTCCATTATATTGTGTTGATCTATTACTTGGACTCCCATACCAACAAGCCCATAACATTTATTATCATGCTAAATTTCATAAATACCACCTGCAACATGAGGGACGCACCTATGTACCTACCTCCTTTTTTCCTCACTCCACACAACCTCTAACCAGAAAAGCAGTCGTTAAGCAAGTCACTTTGAACAAAAAATTTTCCTTGTATTTGGTTCACCCCATTAAACCAAACCATCTAACCAACCTAGCAACTTGGGACATGGCTCCCCTGCTCCCAATAGTTTCCAATGTCTTCCCTAGCTCACAGGATTATCCCCATCTTGCTCTATTGAGCACACCATTGATTTCATTATGGAAGCCTCTTTGCCAATGCCCCTTCATACCGCCTTGCTACTCGAGAGGCTATTGTGATAGCACGCCAACTTGGCCAAGTTCTGAATTCATGCCCTACTTTTCCTTCTGTTATCACTCCAAGAAACTCTTTGGGGTTGTAGACCAAAGATGCTTGGTAACTCAAGAATATGGTAGCTTAGGTATATTTGGGACAATGGGATAACTGAAAAGATGATGAAAGTAACCACTTATCATGTATCTGAATAAGACAGTGCTTTTAGAGAACAATAATTAGACAATAGAGTTGAAAAAGGGGATGAATAATACTAGTCCAGATAACCAAATATAACCATGTGCAGGGTCATACAAGACAGTAAGAAATTATTTAATCCAAGTTTATGAGCTTAATAAGAAGATGACAGTTCTTAAAAGCTAAACTAAACTGGAATAAAGTGCAGAATCATGAAATATATGAAAGAATCTGATATTGAAAACAAAAGAGGACTGTGATTCTATTATCAGAATAAGAAGTCAAGTACAATAGCTAGAAAATTTCTCCCAGATTTAACCCCCATCTCTTAGAAAAGATATGCATTTATAGCCTTTTACAATCGGTTTTTTAGATCCTGAAAACTTGGATCTGTATCTAAAAATAGAAAATAAAACTAACTAATTACAATTGATAAGCAAAGACTAGTTCCTAGAACTCAAACTGTCTTCTATGTTGATCTTGGCACCTATTCTTCATCACCTTTAGGACTCTGTTGTGTCGTGGAAGGGTAAAGGCACCTATCTTCTATAGCTAGACTCTTTTAATAACCATAACCGAAACTTTAGTTGACCAATTTAGCATTTGGTCTCAAAATCTCCATGAATCTCTAATGTTGAGTGTTTCTTGATTAGGCGATTAATCCTTTGATTCTCTCAAACCCTTTTTAAATACTTCAAAATTGCCTCACTCCAGCTTAGCTTTCCAAAAATTTATTTCTGTACTTTCACTAGCTAATTCACCTTACGATTTGTTGGTTAGCTGGTGAAAGTTCTGCTTTTCACCAACTAACTGGTTGTAAATTTACCCTTTGCGCTGGTGAAAGTTCTGTCTTTGGCCAAAAAGGAACCTTTCATCTTCAAAACTGTTGTTTTACCAAAAACTTAGTGTGCCTTTGATTTATCTCCCTGCATATTCACAGCAACCTGAGCCAGTACTTGTAGATCTAGATGTAACTTACTCTTCTACTTCAATTTCTTAATTTTCCTCTTAAGGCATTTTACTAACCACCACAAACTGTTATAGTCCTTGGTGATTTTCTTCTTTCTCTTTTTGTCTTTGACACTCTCACGACCCAACTTCTCAAATGCTGCATTTGTCTTTGCAAAATTGTCAGATAGGGATTTGTATCTTGCCTTGATTACTCTTTCCAAAACCTCATGTTGTGCAATCACCTCTTTCAGTTCCTTAATTTTTTGTGATTTCTTTGACTTTTTACTCTTTGATGTTTCACCTTCATCAATGGGAGTAAGAGTCTCACAGTCTTGTGCAATTTCCATGGAGTGTTCAGGGATTTTAATGGCTAGACTTTCATCTTCTTGCTCTGGCTCTGTTTTCGAGTCTGTGTATGGCAAATTGAGAATATTTGTCTTTTTTACTGTAGGCTGCTCTGAATTGGTTTCAAAATCTAATTTTTTCTTTTCTCTTTTAGACTTTATGCTGGAAATCCTGTCCTCTGGTGGTCCTAGAAGAGCTCTCCTCCTCCTTGAGCTGCTCTGAGGAGTTAACTGCTTTTTTCCAGTTTTCTTCTGCTCATTCATGGGTTGAGTTTGAGTCTCAAAGCCTTCCCAAAAAAGAAAATGTTGCCATGTCCTTCCTCTTTGTCTAAGTTCTTCTAGAATTATCAGTTTGATCAAGCCAAAATGACAAAGGGTGTTTTTTATACTTAGAGGTTCATCTCTAATCTTTTTACATACTTTGGTTAGGCTTTTGTGAAGGAAGAAAGTTAAATTCAGGAGGGTCTTCCTTGTGAAATGATCTAAAAGTTTGAAATGATATAACATTAGCTTGTCATACCTGCCTTATGAGGTGATATAGAGTTGAATGCCTTTAAACATGTCCTGCCATTCATCTTCCATATGAGAAATTGGCATGCTTTTCTTCCAGGTGATATCTCTGAATTCTTCCTTAAGGTATACCCTAAAATTCAAATTCTTGGTTGTTGTTGTCTTAAACCAGCTATGGCCTGATCTGGGTAAGCTGGTTGCTGTGGCAATGGCAGCTTCATCGACTATCATTTCTACAGAACCCACACTAGCTCTATTTCCATCATATGATTTAGCAAATGCTTTAACTGTTATTTGGTGGCAACCATTTTGTAACCTTTCAACATAACTCATGCAACCTGTGTCTGAGAAATGTTTTTGCACATCTGGATGCAACTGTAAGAATGACAGGCTATCCAATTCTTTCCTTAGCAATAAACCACTTCATTTCCTTGCCATCTGTGACTCGAACCTTAGACAATTGGCAGACAATGTCACGGTAATTTCCTAATTGAGACAAGGTTTGGCGCTGGTGAAAACTCTCAGTGTTTCCAATTCAAATATGGAACCATACCATATTACCTATGAACATTGCGTGTTCAAAATATGAAGTGCTGATTTGATGTTGCCGGGTGAGTGGTACTGCTCCTTTACCTGTGATGATGAATGTGAATTCGTCATCTCCAATGCTATCATTGCTGAAGCATACAATCACGAGCACGATCCACCATAATATTCGATTAAAACGTGCAGAATGGTATCCTCATCATCATTCGCTTCAACCAGTGCCTCATAATAATTATGTGACGTGTGTCGAGTGTGTCTTCTTTTCAATTTCTAAAATCGTGGAAGAAAAACACATGTTTCACGCTTTCACCAGCTAGCCTGTCTATGGGAAAGTACTCCTTAACCGTTGAAACCCACTTCTTTCACCAACTAACATCAACCTTGCAACATGCATTAGCTATTGAGAAGATTTTCACGAAAGTTTATAAAAACAACCTTTATGGATCAACTTATTTCTAAGGCATGAATTTAAAACCTAAGTTTTGACACTAGAAGAATCTAAAAACAAATAGATAATCCTACAGATGACCATGCTATCACCTACAAAATGAAACCAAGTGACTGATTCATTTTGGGAGCTAACATTTGGCTCCAACTAGGATGGATACCTCCTTGTGAGGTCACCAAGAACCTAGTTAGACTCAATAGCCTTTATTACAATTTGAAAATTTGAAAAATGGTTTTGCTCAGTACCATTGGGCATGGAGTTATTCAAGCAATAAGAACAAAAACAAAACTGAAAAGAATATGTACAAGTAAAACAGGGCTTTAAGAAAATCCTTATGAAAAATAGGTCTTTAGAAAACGCCCGTTGAAAGGGCCACCTGCTACTTCTTCACCTGCAAGATTTTGGAGAACAAAGGTATTGTTCTGCCGAACTGCTGTTATGACAAAAGGACCTGCCCAGAGAGCATCAAATTTTTTGTGTTTCCCTTTTTCTTTCCTTGCTGCATCCCATTTTAAGACCAGTTCTCCTGTTTTGACAATATTTGTTTTGACTTTCTTGTCGAAAATCTCCTTCATCTTTTCTTGGTGTAATTCTGTCTTTTCTAGAGGCTGCTCTCTGTCTTGCTGCAACTCTACAAGATTATGGATCCTTCGAGTTAAATCACTTGGTTCAGAGTCAGTTTCTTGTAAAAAATTTGCAAATGGCAGTGCAAGTTGAACAGGAAATATGGCTTCAGTACCATATACCAACTTGAAGGGGGATGTGCCAATTGACTTTTTATTTGTAACCCTGTCAGCCCATAACGCAAACTTTAGATTGAAATCCCAGCCTCTGGTATTTTGTTCAAGAAAATTATTTATAATTATGACTAAACTCTTATTCGATGACTCAACTAAGCCATTTCCTTGTGGATAGTAAGCAGTAGAATGTACTAGCTGAACTCCCAGCTCTTCACATAATTTTACCAAGTGTTTATCTTTAAATGCAACAATGTTATCAGTGACTATTCTCTTAGGGAAACCAAATCTAGCAAATATGTTTTCTTGCAAAAAATTTATGATGACAGTGTGATTAGCGTTCTGGTAGGAATGGACTCAATTCATTTTGTAAAATAATCGGTGGCAACAAGGATCCATCTATGCTGACTGCTAGAAGGAGGGTGAATCTCACCTATGAAGTCCAGACCCCATTGTTGGAAGGGACCTGTGACCACAATAGGTCTGATGGGGAGGGATTTTAGTTGCTGTTTGCCTGCAAACCTTTGGCACTTGTCACATGTTCTCACAAATTCACACACATCTGAAAATAAAGATGGCCAGTAATAACCAGCTCTTAAGATTTTATGTGCGGTAGTCTTCCAATAGTGATGTCCTCCACATTCACTATTATGGAATTCAGTCATGATCCTAGCTACTTCCTCTTGGTTTATGCACCTCAATAATAACCCTATTGGATTTTTCCAGAACAATAAGTTGCCATTGATGCAGAAATTCATGGCTTGTGTTCTTGTCAAATCTGAAGGGACTGATAAAGTTTGCAGAAAATGAATGATGCGACTGTACCATTTACAGTTGGCTAGGTGAGTTGAGACCTGCATTTCTTCACTTCCTTTATCCTCTGAAGACTGAACATTATCTGCATTTACACTTACCAAATTTATCTCAAGCAGTTTACAATTTTCTTCTGCAAGAAGTTTGGCAAGGCCTTGACCTTTCACAAGTTTTGCCAGTTTGATATCAACATCAAATTCAATTAACTTCTCTATCCACTTACTCCTTTTTCCATCTATGTTGGGTTGTATAAGCACATCTTTAACTAAACTGGAAGGCACATAAGCTATTACCTTGGCTTGAAGGATGTAAACTTGCTTTTAATGACTTGATGAGCGCATATGCTTGTTTCTCCAATAATTCATACTTCACTTCAACATCCCTCAAGAATTTATTGAAGAAGACAACTGGCTGCTCCCGATCATCGAAATTTCTCTGCAATAGTACTACTGCAATTGTGTCTTTTGAAGCAAATGAAAATATATAAAACTCCTTATCAAAGTCAGGGATGATTAAAACAGGGGCTGTCATAATGGCTTCTTTGATAGAATTGAAGGAGTGTTTATCTTCTTCAGTCCAACTTACTTCTGAGTTCTTTCTTAACATAGAAGTGATATGCTTTGTAAGTTCTACAAAGTTGGCTATAAACCTCCTGATAAAGTTTATAGTTCCGAGGAAAGACTGAATGTCCTTTTTTGATCTAGGAAGAGACAAGCTTTTAATGGATTCTACTCTTTTTGGATCAATCTTCACCCCATTAGCTGAAACACTATGTCCAAGTAATTTCCCTTCTTTGAGTGAAAAATTAGATTTTTTAGGATTAAGAGAGATGCCATACCTTCGACATTTTAGGAATGTCTTTCTCAAGTGCTACAAATGATGTTTATGGCTGCTTGAAAAAACAATAATGTCATCAAGATATATCAAGACAAATTTGTCTTTCTCTCCAATGAAAGCAATGTCCATTGCCCTCTGGAATGTCGCTCCCGCATTCATCAATCTGAACGACATATTTTCGTACATAAACGTACCCCATGGAATGATAAAGGCAGTATTTTCTCTATCATCCGGATGGACAACAATCTGGTTGTATCCGGAGAACCCATCAATAAAAGACATCACCTTTGATCATGACACCTTCTGTAAAATATGTTCCATCTTGGGCAGTGGGTAGTTGTCCTTCCTAGAGAACTTATTCAAATTTTTGAAATCCACACAGAGTTTGATCTCTCCATTTTTCTTTCTGACAGGTACGAGATTAGAAATCCAATCAGAGTACCTAAGAGGTATAATAATGCGGGCATCCAAAATCTTTTTGATCTCTTTTTGCATGGTAGGCAATAACATAGGACTGAAAGATCTGAGTTTTTGCCTAAATGGTTTTGTATCTTTTTTCAAGGGAATCTTGTGCTGAATTACTTCAGTGTCGAAAGTCTTCAAGTCATCATATTGCCAAGCAAAGATGTCAGCAGAATTTTTAACAATTCACCGTAATCAACCTTTTTTTTTTCAGTCAAATGTTATGCTAAGTTGACATGTTTAGAATCCTGTTCACTGGCTACATTATAATGAAAAAATTCTGAGTCTTCTTCCCTCTTTTCCAATTTGACAACCATATCATTATTATCAAAAAGATTTTCTAAAGGGACCAAACCTTTAGGGATTCTGTTGGTGGACAGTTGTACTATTTCATGTGCTGCAATTTTGCTTCTGAACTTTGGCTTCTCAACTTCCTCATCATGTTCATTCTCCAAATCAATTTGCAAATCTGCAAACTTATCTATTACTGCAAGAAATCTAGTGAGTTCTGCATCATCCTCGAAAACCTTCCAGAATTTTACATTGTCAGGGAGGGATGGCCTATACTTAACTTGAATTTCGTAATTCAATTTATGAGGTAGAGGAGGTATAAAAGCACAGGCTGACACAACTAATGAATCAACCAATTCATTCATTTCTCTAGGTACATATGAAATTTTGAAATCTGTAAAAGTATGAATTTCTCTCAAAACTTCATCTCTATAGGCTTTCAGCCTGACATGTTTTGCTTGAAAGGACTTGTTTACCTGCTGAATGATTAAATCTGCATCTTTGAATACATGTAATCTTTTAATCTCCATCTCTTTGGCTGCATTTAATCCCAAGAACGGTGCCTCATACTCTGCAATGTTGTTAGTCACTTTAAAATCAAGCTTAAAGGACAAATGAGAAGTTTTCTTTGAAGGAGAAATCAATACCACCCCTGCTCTTGTTGATTCTTTGGTATAAGCACCATCGAAGAACATGGTCCAAAGATCATCTTTTTCTACTTCTGTGGACTGAACTGCGGGCTTCCTAAGCAGTAATGCATCTGGTAATGAATCATCAATTTGTAAAATGCAAGATCCCATACCCGTGTCAACTGAATAGATGGGATGGTTGGCTGGATTTTGTTCGTAACTGATTACATATGCAAGCTGTGATTCCTTGTATAACCTTCTATTTACTCCTCCAAAAACATGGATAGTAGCATAGGAGAGATCCGTATGAAGAGTGCCACCTAGCCTCTTCATCAACGATCTTGATAACAAGCATCCAAATTTAGGTGGGATGTCTGCCACTACTATATCCATAACCATAGTTTTCATGGATGCTTGGGTTAAAGTTATAGACAAGTCCTTGATCATTCCGAGAGTCAAAAGAGAAAAGATTGTGGTAAGACTTAGTAATCTCTAACCCAAGCTTGTCCATGACCGCCTTTGGCATTAAGTTGTGAGAAGCACCAGAGTCCAATAAACAGTTATGTAGTGTTTTGTCATGAATGTTTAGAGAGATGTAAAAAGGCTGACAACTTTCATCTCTATATTCTATCATTTGGCCCAGAGTAATGGTTGGCTTTTCATCATATATATTAAGAATATCAGCAGAAGGGGATATGGATTTGGGATCCAACGTTTTGAGGATATCTTTCTTGAATGTTTCATTTTTCATTAACTCAACCAAAGGGATGGGGATTTTAATTTTCTATATTTCAGCCTCAAAATTGAAAGAATATGAGATTTTATCAGAAACCTTTACCTCATTTGAAGGGGCTTTCTGAATGCTTTGCTGATCGGAAGGGATCTGACTTTTCTGAATTTGTTGTTTGACAGGGACAACGATCTTCTTGAGAGGAGCTGGTGTATTTACCTTTGAAGGATCTGTTTGTTGATTCTCTGATGTCTGATATTTTTTCTTAATAGGGGTTGTGCTCTTTTTGGGAGAGGCTGATGCATTCTGTTGGGCAGCATCAGACTTAGATATGAGATTATATCTGTTCTTCTCTTCCATTGAAAAAATGCCATCATCAACAGAATTTTCCTCTGTTTGTTCAGTCATCAATGCCTCTTCATAGTCATGTTGTGTCAGATAAGATTTCCGTGTCTCCTCTCCAACGCAGTGAATACTATCCTCTCCATATTCTTGATAATCACCTTCATCTTTGTCCATTATGAAATTTTGAAGAGGAGCCTTTATTCTCTGATCCTCAGAAGAATTCCTTTCTCTTTGCAAAATTTGCATTGGCTGATTATTTCTTCTGAAATTGTTGGGATTTTGATTTGGGTTTTTATTTGCATAATCATAAGTAGTCCTTCCCTTGACATGCTGCTTATTTTCAATTTTGAGCTTAGATATCTCAGAGGTTAGAGACTCTAACATCTTAGCCATTTTATCTAACTTTGGGTCAACACTTGATGAAGAAGAAGCTTCATTTCTCGGCCTTCTCCTATCAGAGTTTCCCTTTAGCTTTTGAGCAGCCAAAATATTTGATTCCACCTCAAGGGAAACATCTTGCATCAGAGATAGTGTTGGTGACCTCCTTTCTCTCAACAATAAACAAAACTCCGAGTCAAAAGAATCAGAATATGTGATTTTGGTAGAGGCATCTGAAGGTTTTATCTCTGCTGGTATTTTACTGTACATCCAGTTAAACCTTTTAGTGAAATCAGAGACTGACTCACCATTTTGTTTCCTTAGATTTCCAAATTTAGTGATATAGTATAGAAAATCTCTTCTATCACCCCAATGTTTCAAGAAGGTATCATTCAATTGCTCAATTCCAGCTATTGAGCCAGCAGGGAGTTCTTTGAACCACTTCCTAGCATGACCATCTAAACTTTGGACAAAAACTCATGTCCAAACATCTTCCTCCTCAATATTAAGGTTTTCAACATAACTGTAAAAGGCCTCAATATGTTCTTCAACAGTCACATCGCCCTCACCTATGAATTTGGGCATATACTTTTGATAGTCTCCTATCTGTATAACTGCTACTGGGTTTGGCAATATTAGTGGCGCATACCTAGCAGCTAGGATTTGTTGCATCTTGGTCAAAGGAGGTGGTGCAACCATAATGATCAGGGGTGAGAGAGGTGATATTTTTTTCTTTGATTCCTCAACACTAGGGGAATGTAAAGGAGGTGAATTCTCTAATGGGAAAGAGGTCTGATATGAGGCTCTATAAAAATTTGCAAGCTGTTCAACTAAGTTTTCTTCACCTTTAGCAGACAACTCTTGAAGAAGATGTTCTACAACAAGGAGGCTAGTGTAGATGTTTAAATGATCTTCTTTCTGCTGTGAATGAAAAGACTTAAGAGAGGAAGAACTATGATTTCTTTTTAAGGTCTTAGATGATTTTTCAACCAATTTTGAATCTATCAATTCATCATCACTGATATTTTCCTGTTGATAAAAAAGACTTGATTCTTCTACAGTAGTTACCGTTGCTTTTTCATCATCACTCTTGGAAAACAATTCAAATTTTTCTGTAGTAGATTTTCCAGAACTAAAGAGAGGATTACCTTCTGTGTCTGATTTTGAAGCTTGACCCTGAAATGCTTTTCCTCTTTTGAGAATTAGTTCTGGATTGGGCACTGGTGTGACAGGTGATTCTTGTGGATTCACCCTGGTACTGATCCTCTTAGGAGCCAGGATGAACTTGTGGAGTCACCAGATAGATAGTTACAACCGATAAAGTCTAATCTTTGTCTATCATCAAAGATCAACTCTGTGTCGTATCCTAGGAAAGTAGAGCTTAAATTTCGTTTCCTCGACATCGGCGCCAATTTGTTATCACTCCAAGAAACTCTTTGGGGTTGTAGACCAAAGATGCTTGGTAACTCAAGAATATGGTATCTTAGGTATATTTGGGACAATGGGATAACTCAAAAGCTGATGAAAGTAACCACTTATCATGTATCTTAATAAGACAGTGCTTTTAGAGAACAATAATCAGACAACAAAGTTGAAAAAGGGGATGAAGAATGCTAGTCCAGATAACCAAATACAACCATGTGCAGGGTCATACAAGACAGTAAGAAATTCTTTAATCCAAGTTTATGAGCCTAATAAGAAGATGAAAGTTCTTAAAAGCTAAACTAAACTGGAATAAAGTGCAGAATCATGAAATATATGAAAGAATCTGATATTGAAAACAAAAGAGGACTGTGATTCTATTATCAGAATAAGAAGTCAAGTACAATAGCTAGAAAATGTCTCCTAGATTGAACCCCCATCTCTTAGAAAATATATGAATTTATATCCTTTTACAATCAGTTTTTTAGATCCTGAAAACTTGGATCTGTATCTAAAAATAGAAAATAAAACTAACTAAACACAATTGATAAGCAAAGACTAGTTCCTAGAACTCGAACTGTCTTCTATGTTGATCTTGGCACCTATACTTCATCAACTTTATGACTTTGTTGTGTTGTGGAAGGGTAAAGGCACCTGTCTTCTATAGCAAGAATCTTTTAATAACCATAACCAAAACTTTAGTTGACCAATTTAGCATTTGGTCTCAAACTCTCCACGAATCTCTGATGCTGAGTGTTTCTTGATTAGGTGGTTAATCCATTAATGCTCTCAAACCCTTTTTAAATACTTCAAAATTGCCTCGCTCCAGATTATCAAAATTGCCTCGCTCCAGATTAACATTCCAAAAATTTATTTCTGTACTTTCACCAGCTAATTCACCTTACAATCTGCTGGTTAGCTGGTGAAAGTTCTGCTTTTCACTAGCTAACTAGTTGTAAATTTACCCTTTGCGTTGGTGAAAGTTTTGTCTTTGGCCAAAAATGAACCTTTCATCTCCAAAACTCTTGTTTTACCAAAAACTTAGTGTGCCTTTGATTTATCTCCCTGCATATTCACAACAACCTGAGCCAGTACCTGTAGATCTGGATGTGACTTACTCTTCTACTTCAATTTCTTAATTTTCCTCTTAAGGCATTTTGCTAACCACCACAAAATGTTATAGTCCTTGGTGATTTTCTTCTTTATCTTTTTGTCTTTGACACTCTCACAAGCCAACTTCTCAAATGCTACATTTGTCTTTGCAAAATTGTCAGATAGGGATTTGTATCTTGCCTTGATTACTCTTTCCAAAACCTCTTGTTGTGCAATCACCTCTTTCAGTTCCTTAATTTTTTGTGATTTCTTTGACTTTTTACTCTTTGATGTTTCAACTTCATCGATGGGAGTAAAAGTCTCATAGTCTTGTGCAATTTCCATGGAGTGTTCAGGGCTTTTAATGGCTGGACTTTCATCTTCTTGCTCTGGCTCTGTTTCCGAGTCTGTGTAGGGCAAATTGAGAATATTTGTCTTTTTTACTGTAGGCTGCTCTGAATTGGTTTCAAAATCTAATTTTTTCTTTGCTCTTTTAGAATTTATGCTAGAAATCTTGTCCTCTGGTGGTCCTGGAAGAGCTCTCCTCCTCCTTGAGCTGCTCTGAGGAGTTAACTGTTTTTTTTCCAGTTTTCTTTTGCTCATTGATGGGTTGAGTTTGAGTCTCAAAGCCTTCCCAAAAAATAAAATGTTGCCAAGTCCTTCCTCTTTGTTTGAGTTCTTCTAGAATTATCAGTTTGATCAAGCCAAAATGACAAAGGCTGTTTTTTATCCTTAGAGGTTCATCTCTAATCTTTTTACATACTTTGGTTAGGCTTTTATGAAGGAAGAAAGGTAAATTCAGGAGGGTCTTCCCTGTGAAATGATATAAAAGTTTGAAATGATATAACATTAGCTTGTCATACCTTCCTTCTGAGGTGATATAGAGTTGAATGCATTTAAACAGGTCCTTCCATTCATCTTCCAGATGAGAAACTGACATGCTTTTCTTCCAGGTGATATCTCTGAATTCTGCCTTAAGGTATACCCTAAAATTCAAATTCTTGGTTGCTGTTGTCTTAAACCAGCTCTGGCCTGATCTGGGTAAGCTGGTTGCTGTGGCAATGGTGGCTTCATCGACTATTGTTTCTATAGAAATCACACTAGCTCTGTTTCCATTATATGATTTAGCAAATGCTTCAGCTGTTATTTGGTGGCAACCATTTTGTAACCTTTCAACATAACTCATGCAACCTGCGTCTAAGAAACGTTTTTTCACATCTGGATGCAACTGTAAGAATGACAGGCTATCCAATTCTTTCCTTAGAAATAAACCACTTCGTTTCCTTGCCATCTGTGACTCGAACCTTGGACAATTGGCAGACAATGTCATGGTAATTTCCCGATTGAGCCAAGGTTTGGCATTGGTGAAAACTCTTGGTGTTGCCAATTCAAATATGGAACCATACCATATTACCTGTGAACAGTGCGTGTTCAAAATATGAAGTGCTGATTTGATGTCGCTGGGTGAGTGGTACTGCTCCTTTACCTGTGATGATGAATGTGAATTCGTCATCTCCAATGATATCATTGCTGAAGCATGCAATCACGAGCATGATCTGCCATAATATCCGATTAAAACGTGCATAACGGTATCCTCATCATCATTCGCTTCGACCAGTGCCTCATAATAATTATGTGACATGTGTCGAGCGTGTCTTCTTTCCAATTTCTGAAATCGTGGAAGAAAAACACGTGTTTCGTGCTTTCACCAGCTATCCTGTCTGCGGGAAAGTACTCCTTAACCGTTGAAACCCGCTGCTTTCACCAGCTAACATCAACCTTGCAACATGCATTAGCTGTTGAAAAGATTTTCACGAAATTTTATAAAAACAACCTTTATGGATCAACTTATTTCTAAGGCATGAATTTAAAACCTAAGTTTTGACACTAGAAGAATCTAAAAACAATAGAGAATCCTACAGATGACCATGCTATCACCTACAAAATGAAACCAAGTGACTGATTCATTTTGGGAGATAACACCTTCATCATCTCCTTGTGTGTCTCCAACATTTCTTATGCCAAAGAAGGTTTCTATTTCAATAGTCTCAGCCAATAGGTTATGTACTCCAACACAAGTGCCATCATATTATAACACTTTGATTGACAGTTCCTCTTTTTCAAAACAGATTATGGAGAAAGCTTCATGCAAACATAATTCTTCCAAATGCAATATAGCTGGGAGAAATCATCTACAAAGGCATCCCTTCTTAGTTGGAGCAGTTAATCATACATGGTGTATTAGACACACCCATTGTTCTTCTAGGGTTCTTGTATTTAAGGGGAATGTTGACTCAGGTAGATAATGAAGCTCTAGTTGATCAGTATCGAGTGGGTGTTTTATTGCTCAATCTTGGAGGACTAGAGACACTTGTATTTCTTGCATGTATGACTCCTCGACCGTGGGTTTATGAACATAACGACATATCTCTATAGATTAAAGACGTCAGAATATGTCTCTACCCTGGAAAAAATTTATCCCACAAGTCTTGCCCGGGAAAGAGCTTTGATACCACTTGCAATATTCCTGATACAATATATTATGCAGAACAAAAAATATCCAGCAGGAAATGACAAAATAATAATGATATATCCAAACAAATATAAGAAGAACACTAGCATAACACCAGAATAATCACCAGGAAGAGCAAATTTATTATGATAACAATGTTCACTTGCCTCTTCGAGGGAGCAACCTCTAGCAGAGCAAAGCTCTATTACAATAATCTCCAAGACAAAATATCCAATGCCTCCTACTTTTATTTATACTAATTCTACCTTCTAAGGAAAATTCTAGACGAAGATATTTCTAGAAGTCGAAACTTCTATTAGGTCTCCTTACATTGACTTATTCTTCTTTATTTATTAGGTCTTATTAACTAATGTTGACCTTATTAAATACAAAACATATCCTACTAACTAATGACCCATGGAGAAGGTTAGGATTAGATCCTAAAATAGGCTCTGCACATTGTTAAGCCCTAAATTGTGGCACATTACCCCTTAATTGGGGCATATTACATTAGTATTGTTATTTTATTTATGTCGTCTTACGTCCATTTGTTGTAATTGTACCTTCTAGTCTCATATATATACCAAGGAGACATTTTCATTTGGAATCATCTTGTATTGGTGAATTCATGTGATGTATAAGGAGGCTTCGCCCTCAAATAAGATTATTATATGAATTTATCTCTTTGTCAAGGCATGGAGTACTTATTTTGATTTTTTTATGCTATTTTGATATTTGGTTCTTAACATTTGGTATCCGAGCTAGACAATCCTCGGGACTGGCTTCTTCAAAACAAGTCTTCTTCAAATCTTCGCTAGAAATTTTTTCTGGAAGGTTTCTGGATCTGAAATTTATATGGTGTAGAGGAGACATATAGAGACAACTTGGGTCCAAATTTCAGATCTTGGTTCAGTACTTTTTTGGAGATACATTCTTTTCAAGTTAGGGTTTTTGACTAGTCCTGAAACTAGTCTGAAACATGTCTTCTTGGAATTTTCGCTCCCAATTTTTTTCGGCTTGGTTTTAGTTTTGAAATTGTCACATTACGAAGGAATAATAGTGAAGTATATTTGTACAAATTTCATCCCTTGATTCGCTGTCCTCTGAAATTTATTCTCTGAGGAAATTAGGGTTTTTGGCTGGTCCAAATTTCAGTCTAAAACAAGTGTTCTTGGGGAAAATGTTATATCTGAAGCTACAGACCCCCAAATTTAGTGAGACATGTTCCATTGGTTAGGGTATGGACTGAAGTTTTATTGGTAAGAATTTCAAGTTTTGAAGTGAAGACAGTGACACAAGACAACCTATACAAGCTCACTCTCCTGAAAGGGAAAAAATCAACACATCTTGGGAAAGTTATCATAAAATTCTCTTGGAGAATCCAATCTTAGTATAACCTGTGGGGTGGGAAAGAAGACACATCAGGCTACCACAAGCCAAAATTTTAGACTTAGAAGGGCTGAAATTGTAGAGCTACATAAGAAGAAAGGTCGACTAGAAGAACAGTCTCCAAATCAAGGTTTTAAAAGGTGCGTTTTTTTGTTGTTGGAAATTTGCATATATTTTGACTAGAAGATCCAATTGGGGTGATTCAAAAAGTGGAATAAAGAGGGATAAAATGAGTATCAAATAAATTTGGTAGAATATTAGGTATTTTTAGGTACAAACGTATTCCGACATCTCTAAACATAGGAGTTGTCGTTACTTGTCAGCGCTACAACCTGAGGACTGTGTGGTTCTTCCATGTACCTAGAGTATATTAGAAGGCCCCTTTCGAATGGTTATGCATTAGAAAACACTACCACGAATTTGAGCTCCCACGTACCTGGTGTATATTGAGAGACCCCCTAGAATCTTGAGATCAACCGAGTAAACCTTTTGGTCATCTTGTTTCTATTGTACACCAAGAACAACGTTTGAGGAGATCACTCTCTAGTACCTGGGTAGTCAGATAGTATGACTAAGGGCATGGTCAAGCCTCCTTAGTTAGTTCCCTAAGATATTGGTTTGAGTACTATTATTGGATCTCGCATGTATATTAGAGAGTTATATCACCTGACACTCCCTTGTCTGTGAAGACCTCTGCCTAAGACAATTAGGAATTCCTACCTTGTAGTGATATTTGGACAACATGCCACCAAAAAAGGGAGCTTCTACGCCAAATAAGCCCTTAGAAATTCCTTCTTGGACTCTTGATGAAGGTGAACAAATTCACAAAAAAATAGACGGTTTAAAAAAGAAGGTAGTCAAAAAAGATGAACTACAAAGGATGATGGATTCAACTGAAGCTAAGATGGAAACGATGATGGATACTAAGATGGATGGATTAAAAGGGTAGATCATAGAAGGGTTGAAAAAGTTGCTAATAGAGAGTCCACTTGAAAGTGACAATGTATCCGATGAAATTCATGATGAGGAAAAAAGGAAGAAGAATCAAGACTAGAGAAACTCCAACATTGTGTTGAATACCAACCACTTTCCTAAGATCAATATGAGGAAGTTTGATGGCAAGGATCCAATCACATGGATAGTCTAGATGGAGAAGTTGTTTGATCTGCATGATGTGCCACACACACAAAAGGTACAAATTGCGTCCTTATATTTAGAACCTAATTAGTTTGTGTGGTATCGATGGCTTTGTTCTTGAAAATCACTTGTCACTTGGACAAGTTTCATGGAAGAAATGATATCACACTATGAGGATACAAGGAGAAATACCTTGTTCATACAATTGAAAAATCTAAAGAAAAAGGGTTCAGTTGTGGAGCACATTGAGAACTTCCAAAGATTGAATATAAAGGTAAAAAATATTCCAGATGAGTACCTGATTGATGTCTTCATAGGAACTTTAAAGGATAACATTCAACATGAGGTTCACCTTTGGGAACCCAAATCATTGGAGAATGCGTTCAGGGTGGCAAGAAATGTTGAAAGTAAAAATCTGGCTATGGCTACTAGAAGGACCACCACTAACATCTATCAAGAGAATACTATTCCTTCTTCTAAACCACCTTAACCTACAAGGTTGACACCTCAACAATTGGAGGAAAGAAAATAAAAATGTATATTCTTTAATTGTGATATAAAGTATAGTAAGGGACATAAGTGTGGTGAGAAGAAATTATTCTACATAGACTGTGAAGAGGAAGAAGAACAAGAACCATCTCAAGATGAAGATGTAGAAGAGATTTCTTCTGAAGCGATGACTCCTACCATATCATGTCATGCATTGGATGGAATTATCACTCCTCAAACCCTCAAGATTGACGGATATATCAAAAACAAAAAAGTAATAGTGCTAATTGATTCTGGTAGTACTCGTAATTTCATTCACTGCAAATTAGCCAAAGCTCTCAATTGCTTTATATATCCAGTGCCAGAGTTTCGAGTAATGATTGTGAATGGAGGAACTATCAATTGGTCAAGAAAATATCATGAGATTAATATTAATATGGGGGAATATGTAATGAATAGTCCAATGATTACTATACCCATGGGTGGTTCCGATGTCGCACTAGGGGTTCAATGGTTACAATCATTGAGAACATTGGATTTTAATTTTCAAGAACTTTTCATGAAATTTTCATTGGAAGGAAAGGAATTTGAGTTAAGGGGTATCACATGGAAACCCAATAAGGTGGTAAGATCTAATGGCATGACAAAATTATGGAAAAAGGGGCATCATGGTGTAATTTTACAACTATGCTCACTAGATGTTCAAACATCTAAGCCATCTATTCCCCTAGATCTCCAAGGGATCATTGATAATAATTCCAAAGTATTTGAATATATTCCCATAGGTCTTCCACCCACTCGCGATCATCAAGCCTTACAGATACCCTTATGCCTAGAAGAGTGAAATTGAGCTTATGGTTGAAGAAATGTTAGAGGATGGAATTGTTAGACCTAGCCAAAGTTCTTACTCTGCATCGGTGGTAATGGTACTCAAGAAAGAGGGCTCATGGCGTATGTGTCCATATTATAGAAAGCTAAACAAGATCACCATTAAATATAAGTTTCCCATTCCTATCATTGATGAATGGCGCCCTTACCTAATAGGTAGGAACTTCAAGGTCAAAACCGATCATGACAGTCCTAAATACTTCTTGGAACAAATAATATCTTCAGAAGAGCAACAAAAATGGGCGACCAAGATGTTGGGTTATGACTTTGAAATCATCTACAAAAAAGGGAAGCAAAATGTTGTGGCAGATGCACTCTCAAGAAATGATGAATATGTTGAGGCATTTCTCTGTGCTATCTCTATCATCCAACCTGATTGGATAACAGAAGAAAGAGATGAATGAAAACATGACGAAGAAGTGTGGACTCTCATTCAAAGGTTGTGGCAGAATTTTAGTGCATGCGATACATTTACATGGAAAAATGATTCACTATGGTACAAATATCGCTTATATTTGTGTAAGAATTCCCAACTCAAAACAAATGTACTTTTGGAATTGCACATCTCTTCGGTAGGAGGACACTCAGGATTTTTGAAAACCTATAACAGGCTCAAGAGGGAATTTTTTTGGGATGGCCTTAAAACTGATGTTCAAAGGTTTGTGGTAGAATGTTTGGTTTTCCAGCAAAATAAGGTGGAAACAATTAAGACCCCGGGCCTTTTACAACCATTAGCCATTTCAAGTCAGAGATGGGAGGAGGTTTCCATGGATTTCATCACATGGTTACTGATTTATGAAGGAAAGAGTGTCATCATGGTGATTTTTGATAGAATTACCAATTACGCACACTTTTGTGCACTCTCTCATCCTTTCAAAGCAAGTAAAGTCACTACCGTATTCATGGAGACAATTCAAAAGTGACATGGAAGCCCAAAGATTATTGTAAGTGATAGAGATCCCATCTTCACTGGACATTTTTGGACATAATTATTTTCATATTTGGGTACTCAATTGGATCATAGCTCATCTTAACATCCTCAATCTGATGGAAAAACTGATATAGTGAACAAATGTCTGGAAGGCTACCTTCATTGCTTTGTCTATGATAAACAAACACAATGGTTCAAATGGTTACCCTTGGAAGAATGGTGGTATAACACTTCCTTTCATATTGCAACAAAAATGACACTATTTATGGCGCTTTATGGATATCACCCATTGTTATCTCCTCAAATAAATTGGTCAAAATTATTTGAGGAGGAGATAGAGAGTCATTAGAAAAAACTCTACTAAATTTTTTAGGGCTCATTTTAATAAGTTCCAGCTTGTAATTAAAGTTTGAAAAGCATTTGATTTGTTCTTTCCTTCAAAAAAATAAAAAATCAGGTTTCGGTAGCTAATTCATTTTTCAAAAGGGCTTCTAAGCTACCGAAATCCTAGCTTTCAGCAGCTAAAACGTGAAACTCGGGACTATTTTAGCTACCGAAAGCACAAAAGTTTTGCGTTTTTACTGGGTTGAGTCATCATTTTAAAATGATGATTCTGAGCGAATGGAGAATCATTTTGAGAAAATGGAGGAGGTTTTTGTTACTAACACATCAGAGAACAATAACCTCTCTTAATTTTTCTACAGGTGTCACATATTGGGAGAATCGAATCCATCTCTGATCCCTAATTTTCGGATCTGAGATTTCCCTGTTTGACACATGTTTTTGAAATGAGGATCCTGGGAAAATGAAAACGAATATCGAAGAAATGAGAGAGGTTTTTTCAGAAAAAAAACCGTTAGACAAAAACATCTCTTAGTTTTAAAAAATATGTTTTTATTAGAGATATATGAGTGAATCTTTAAGCGACATATTTCCATAAAATTTCTGCACAGAACAGGGCAAAAAGCTATTATTTTTTCCCAGATCGTGTTTTCTCGATTCCAGGATGCATGGGAACAATTATAAATGAAGGATAATAAATCATAAGCCAGATCAGCTTCCTATTCAAGCTTTGACGACATATGGCGAAAGAATGAAGCCAAATGGCATCTCCATTCTTGACAAAAATCGCCCAGCTGCCAAACAAAGATCTTGAGTTTCATGATCTTCACCTACAGACTGTCAAATTCGAATTATGATGATAAGATTATATCTTACTTGATTAGATCTAATTTGATTTTGCTCAATTATATTTATTTCAGATCCATTTTTATAGGATATTGAAACTTTGATGGAAAGGCTATAAAGCCAAGAGCTTTCGAAGGATTGAGGAGGGGGAAATTAAGTCCTTGAGGCTGAAGGTTCGACATTGAGTACTACACTTATTGTATATTGTGAAAAAAATATTTCTATAATATATTTAGCTAGCGAGATTCTTTCATTGATATTGTCAGATCTTCATTTCCTTTTCAGTTTTATGCTTATGAGTTGAACTATGTTCTTTATCTACATTTACATAGTCCATAGGTGTCTGTAATCTCACCATTTGATTAGTGAACAAAGGATCATAAGTAACCTTACTAGTTTCTTGACCCATCATATGTATTTTTTTATATATGTATGTTCTGGTTAATTGATTAGTTTCTCATCTATTTGATACAATCCTATCTGATAATAGCTCTTAAAGGCCTTGCACTATTGAATAAGCTTAGACAATCTTGCGAGACAATCCATTAAGATAGTTATTCATCTTGATCCAACCTCACACCCATTATTGAGAAAATAATTACAAAAAGGTTAAGTTACCAGGCATCTCTGAGATACAGCCTAGGAGATTTTCTTGGAGTGATAACAAAATGGTGCTGTTGCCATGGACACGAAAGTGAAAGTAGAGTTTCCCTGGGAGAACGACATAGATCTGTTTCTTGATGGAAAAAAAGAGACAGACATTAGAATCAACTGTAATCATTTTCCTGGCGACTCCACGTTCAATAATCCACTGGTGTTTCTGGATAAATCCGTAAGTGCGGACACAAACCGATCTCCCTAGATCCACCTGGATCTAGAACAAAACAGGACAGAATATACCGCTTTCCCTAGATCTAACTATTGAATTAAATTGGAAGTGAGAATAAGAGACATACCTCATAATCGCTTCCTTAATCTTTGTTGCTCCTGCTTCGCTCCAGTGCTCTCGTGCAGTCAAGATCAAAACAACACAAACCAACCAAAGTGAAAGCAAATAATATATCCAATAGCTAATCTATACATATGATCAAGGAGTTATGTAATAAAGTAAATCTAACTTTATGGGAAAGAAACATATTACTGCATCATATTAAATGTGAAAGAGATTACAACCATTGCCTTGATGTCGTAAGGTCCCTTCCAACTGTCCTTCATTCCTCACACACTTTGACTCCAAGAATTCTGAGACCATAGATTTGATAGCAGCTCACAATCTATCTTGACAAAGCAAATCTCAAAGCCACTCCAACCAAGCTAATAATTCCAAGCCAAAGAACCACAACCAAGAAGAACCCCTTCTCCATGAGAGCTCCTCTCTTTTTATAAGTTGAAGAGGATAAGGTGAGGAGGTTAGGATGATCCCACTAAATCATGAAAGCGAGTAAGATCCAAACCGTTCGGATGCCACTTCACCATAGAAGCTTCCCCTTCTAGAAGATTCGAGAAACCGTACGTTTTTCCCACGTGCTGGAATGTTCGCACCCTAGCTATAGAGAAACCTGTGAACTATTCGCACCCTGGCTATAGTGCAACCTGCGAGAATTGATCATTCTCGCACCTTGCCTATATAGCAACCTGTGAACATTCCTTTTTATAAGGTTTTTACATAGGAAAATTCAACTTTTTTCCTCAGGAAAAGTTCTTCTTCCTTCTCTCTTCAGGAACTCAGGCCACTGTGACCCCTCTAAAAGCAATAGATAGGTTTACATCATTAACGATCATAGGGATGACGAAAATAATGTGTAACAACTGGGGAGGATCTGGTTGACAAAAGATGAAGGAGATAAATTCCAAATCCAGGTATCAGTTCATTAGTCTTCTTCATGAACTGTTGTTCTTTTTTATCATCTCTTTCATGATTTTCCATTCGCATGTAAAGAGAATCATTTTCTGTTTTGTATATTCGGATCATCATCATCCTTCTTTTGTATATCCATATTTAGAAGAAGATTTGCAGCTTTCTTTCATTGTAGATGTTGATTCAGTCTTTGTGCCTCAGCCTGTTCATAAATATGACCACTATATTTCATTTCCTTTAGAATCTGATCAGCCATGTGACCTTGAAAAGATAGAAATTATTTCAAAACCATTTAAGATCTTAGCTCCTCTTGCCATAATTTCTGAACCTTGTCAACAACTTACCATCTCTCATGATCATCCCACATCCTTTCAAGTTAAGATCCGAATGAATATGTTCAAGCCTTTAAAGCTGCCCCTTCTTCATCATCTTTATCCTGATGGTTGCTATGAATATCTCCCTTGGTTTTCCAGAGAGAATCAAGCTTCAGCTGAAAGTCACTTGAAATCCTTTTTGGATTTTATTAATCGTTTTCATATTGTTCATGAAGATGTGTGTAGTGTCCCCACTTTGGGACATCATCACAGTGTAGAGATTTATGATGACCAGAGTATCCAGATGGATGTTATAGCGAGTACAAGGGTATTTGAGAGGCATTGTGGGGTCCAAATTGTATCGATGATGATATTCCATCATTATGAGCCATTCCACACAGGTTGGCTTTGGTTTCATTGCATTCCGATGATTTCCATGATTTTGACTATTTTAAGCTATAAGTCAATGGAATTCACTGAAGAGGTCATTTTGGGCACATTGCTTGGAGGAACCTCTCATTGTAATAGCTCATTGGAATCATAAGGAGCAACACTACAGTATGGGATGGCTAGAAGTGAATTTCAGTGGCCAGGGAAGCCACACGGAGAGATAAGGAGCTTTTCAAAGGTAAAATGTTAATTAATTAATTAAATATTAATAAAATGAAAGTCACTTTGGAGGGACAAGGTGAGCCAAAAAGTATAAAGGAAAGGCAAGGGCCTCTTCTCATTCATTCATGTATGTTTATCTCTTGATTTCTCGCTTCTAGCTAGTGAGCCCAACATTGGGGGTTTTGAGGGTTTTGACTTAACAAACCCTAGAGGATGATTCAGTGGTAAAATATTCCACCTAGATTGTCCCAAGCTTGGTCTCAGAGCTGCAATATTCTCCCACACCATTCTAGTTCCAGATCTACTCAGTTGCAGGAGGATTCCACATCAATTGCTTGTGCAGGTAGAGAGAGGGCGCACCAGTTGGGGTTTCCAGCAAGGGGGGCACACCATTCATTGAGGAGGGATTCTTCCTAGCCGAGGAGAAGGGATTCCGGGAATTCCAAGTAGTGGGTTTCCTTTGTAGGTGTCTTGGCATCATTATTGGTGGTTTTCCAGAGTCTTTCAGTGGAAGATCGATTTGTATTGAGAGTGGGACATTTTCCCAAGAGGAGGGCGCACCATTATTTGGAGGGTAGCTAGATATAAGGATCTAGCCGGTATTTGAGGATTTGAGCACTTGGGATCTCATTGCAGCGTCCTGATCTATCATTGTGGAGAGTTTCAAAGAATTTGGAGGCATCTTTCATCAGGGCCAAATTATCTAGGGCTTCAATCATCCAGTGGGGCATACCATTCAATGGGGGATTTCAGATCTACAGAGATTGAGAGGGATCTTGGAGATTCGGGCACCTGGGTTGTTCTTACCATCACCCGATCTACCGTTTGGCATCTTTCTGGAGGTGATTGGACATCTTTTGCACCAGGGCCGAATTGTTGAGGAGCTTTAGTTATCTAGCAGAGCGTGGCATCTTCCAGCAGTGAGGGGTTTGGCACTTGGCATTGGTCTTCATCTCTTATCCAGACTTTGGAGGCTTATTTTGTATTGTCGGGAGCATTTTGTAGCAGCTCATACTTGTTATCCATTGTCTATCATATTGGCCATCTGTTGATCATTCTAGATCGACATCTCCATTGTATCAGGTTCTTCTATTTTATGAATAAAGAAGATTTGAGATGTTTTGGCTTGTCTATCTTATTGCATATGGTTGAGGTATGTTCCATGGTTATATCTTTCTGTTATTTGCTGCATACACACATCTAAACACATCTAAACAAGTAGATCAACAAACTGTTTGACGAAATACCACAACCAGGAAAAAGTTTTAAAAAGACACCAAAACAGTGATGATCCTTACATAATGGCTTGGGATCATTACAATGTGATCATGAGATATTTTTCAAAATCATTGATCATAGATGTTTCTATATGGTTCAAGAATCTAAGAGCTGACTCTATTGGCTCTTGGATCGAATTCTCAGAGGTTTTTATGAAATATTGGGGTGAAAACAAATCAGCAGATTCATACCTTGCTGATTTCTATGCCTTGAAGAAATGACAAAATGAAACCTTGCTTGTTTTCAATCGAATATTTTGCAGCATTTACTATGGTATGCCTTTGGAAATCCTGCCTATGGAGAAAGATGCCATGATTTATTATGTTATGGGTCTGCATCCAGAACTTGCCCTTCTCCTGTTAGAAAGGAAGTCTTCTTCCTTAAAACAATTGTTTGAGGATGCAGAAGGAGTGCAAGAGAATATCCATGCTTCCAGGTGGATTCAAGATCGAGACTGTTTTGAAAATATGCAAGTACATAAGAAAAAAAAATGTCAATATACTTCAGATTTTGAGCAGGAAGATAATGAGTACAAAGCAGTTTTGGAACAACAACAAGCAGGTGAATTTATTTCAAATTGTAAATCAGATTCTTCAGTGGTTGCAGAGATTTCAATGGACATGTATGAGTGTGAATTTTATGACCAGTTTGCAAATTAGGAAGAGTCTATGATAACTCATGATTGTGTAGACAACTACATTTTTATAGTTGATCAAAATCTTCATTATTCAAACACTGCTCTATCATCATTTTCTGAACACTGTTCTGAAGAGGAGGTCATAGTGTTTGATGATCAGAAGGCGATCACAAAAGAATTAGAAAGTCATAAATATTCTAGCAAAGAAGCAGTCATAGAGATACAACCGTTTCCTGAAGAGCAGCAAGTGT
This sequence comes from Picea engelmannii, assembly GCA_009831015.1. Taxonomy (NCBI): domain Eukaryota; kingdom Viridiplantae; phylum Streptophyta; class Pinopsida; order Pinales; family Pinaceae; genus Picea; species Picea engelmannii. The sequence goes on along the minus strand of ML781927.1, from coordinate 832,724 downwards.
CTGAACTCAGTTTCAAAGATCCAGTGGCTGCCTTCATAGAATCATACTTTTCAGAGAAATTGAAAGTTTCAGACTTCTTTAGCTTGCACATGTTGTCTGGTGAGTTTGGTTTTGTAAATGGCTTCTTATAATTCTTGTCACACCTCAAACATCAGTTATTAATTAGTGTGAATGATGAGATTATTTCAGTGTTAAAATTTCTTGGATGGCTTCTATGGAAATCAACGTTCACTTAACCAATTGCAGAACTGGTTAGAGTAGAGTAGGGTAGGAAATAAGCTCATTACCCGAGCATTTCTTTTCTCCATTTTGCAGCAGATGTAGAAGTTAATGTGTGAGAATAAAGGTAGCCTTGAAGATATACAAAGATCATCTATAAAAGTCATGAAATATTTTCAGAAAAAAGGTGAATGGTTGATTCCATGCCCAATGGAATGTTGACTCCATGCCCAATGAAATGCTGACTCCATGCCCAATGGAATGCTGAAGACGAAGTTATGGATTTTATTTTTCCAGGAAAGGAATCAGATCTGTGGTCCTTGAAACCTCATAGGGAGGCTTTCATCCCCAATAAGAGCCAGATGTTATCTCCTCAAATAAATTGGTCAAAATTATTTGAGGAGGAGATAGAGAGTCATTAGAAAAAACTCTACTAAATTTTTTAGGGCTCATTTTAATAAGTTCCATCTTGCAATTAAAGTTTGAAAAGCATTTGATTTGTTCTTTCCATCAAAAAAATCAAAATTCAGGTTTCGGTAGCTAATTCCTTTTTCAAAAGGGCTTCTAAGCTACCGAAATCCTAGCTTTCAGCAGCTAAAACGCGAAACTCGGGACTATTTTAGCTACCGAAAGCACACAAATTATGTGTTTTTACTAGGTTGAGTCATCATTTTAAAATGATGATTCTGAGCGACTGGAGAATCATTTTGAGAAAATGGAGGAGGTTTTTGTTCCTAACACGTTATAGAACAATAACCTCTCTTATTTTTCCTACAGGTGTCACATATTGGGAGAATTGAATCCATATCTGATCCCTAATTTTCGGATCTGAGATTTCCTTGTTTGACACATATTTTTGAAATGAGGATATCAGGAAAATGAAAATGAATATCAAATAAATGAGAGAGGGTTTTTCTCAAAATAATGCATTCAACAAAAACCTCTCTCAGTTTTAACAAATATGTTTTTATTAGAGATATATGAGTGAATCGTTAAGCGACATATTTCCAAAAAAATTCTGCACAGAACAGTGCAGAAAGCTATTATTTTTGCCCAGATCGCATTTTCTCGATTTCAGGATGCGTGGGAACAATTCTAAATGAAGGATAATAAACTAGAAGCCATATCAACTTCCTATTCAAGATTTGAAGACATATGGCGAAAGAATGAAGGCAAATGGCATCTCTATTCTTGACAGAAATCGCCCAACTGCCAAACAAAGATCTTGAGTTTCATGATCTTCACCTGCAGACTGTCAAATTCAAATTATGATGATAAGATTATATCTTACTTGATTAGATCTAATTTGATTTTGCTCAGTTATAGTTATTTTAGATCCATTTTTATAGGATATTGAAACTTTGATGTAAAGGCTATAAAGCCAAGAGATTTCGAAGGATTGAGGAGGGGGAAATTCAGTCCTTGAGGCTGAAGGTTTGACTTTGAGTACTACACTTACTGTATATTGTGAAAAGACTCTTTCTATAATATATTCAGCCAACGAGCTTCTTTCATTGATATTGTCAGATCTTCTTTTCCTTTTCAGTTTTATGCTTATGAGTTGAACTATGTTCTTTATCTGCGTTTACATAGTCCATAGGTGACTGTCATCTCACCATTTGATTAGTGAACAAAGGATCATAAGTAACCTTACTAGTTTCTTGACCCATCATATGCATTGTTTTATATATGTATGTTCTGGTTAATTGATTAGTTTCTCATCTATTTGATACACTCCTATCTGATAATATCTCTTGAAGGCCTTGCATTGTTGAATAAGCTTAGACAATCTTGTGAGACAATCCATTAACATAGTTATTCATATTGATCCAACCTCACACCCATTATTGAGAAAATAGTTACAAAAAGGTTAAGTTACCAGTCATCTCTGAGATATAGCCTAGGAGAGTTTCCTGGAGTGATAACACCCACCATTCATCACTTCTTCTCTAAAAGAAAAATCTAAGGTTCAAGCAGTGGAAGATCACTTCGAGCATTAAAAACAAGTTCTCTAACTCTTAAAGGACAACCTGACCATGGAACAAAATCACATGAAACAACAAGCAGATCAACATCGCAGTGAAAGAAGTTTTGAAGTAGGGGATTGAGTAATTTAAAGACTACAACCAAAAAAAAAAGATGTCCCTCAAGAAAGCTAAGAAGGATAATAAATTATCACCGAAGTACTATATCCCTTATAAGGTGTTGCAAAAGATTGGTACTATGGCATACAAATTGGAGTTGCGTGCATCTTCACGCATACACCCAATTTTCCATGTTTCATTCTTAAAGAAGGTTATAGGTGACAAGATCCCAGTTGAAACTATATTTCCAGAACTTGACGAGGAAGGGAAAATCATATTGGAGCCTAAAGCTATCACTGACACAAGAATTCGCCAACTGAGGAATATATCAATTTCAGAGCATCTCATTAAGTGGAAGAAAATACCTGCTGAAAATTCCACGTGTGATGATGAATTATTTATACAAAATCATCGAGAACTACTCAAGCGTTGAGGACAAAAATTGTCTGAAGGGGAGGGGCATCTTAAGCCCTAAATTGTGGAACATTACCCCTTAATTGGGGCATATTACATTAGTATTGTTATTTTATTTATGTCTTCTTGGATCCATTCATTGTAATTTTACATCCTAGTCTTCTATATATACCAAGGAGACCTTTTCATTTGGAATCATCTTGTATCGGTGAATTCATGTGATGTCTAAGGAGGTTGCCCCCTCGAAGAGGCTTATTATCTAAATTTCTCTCTTTGTCAAGGTGTGGAGTAATCATTTTGAGGTTTTTATGCTATTTTGATATTTGGTTCTTAACACACATGAAAAGCAGGAACAACAATCAACTCAAAGTTCTACCCATACTTTTTATCAACACCATATTCAGGTAGAAGTTGCATTACTAGCTACACCAAAGCGTACAAAACAAAGGCCTCATAAACTTCACACACCATTGTTCTTTCAGTTGAAATCTCATGTGTGGCTCTTGCGAGACAAGTATCGATTCAAAGGAAAACATTAGCAGTTGTGCCCACTCAGATATGGTCCTGACATAGTTTGAGAAAGCATTGGAGAGAAGGCAGTGCAAATTTTCTCATTTTCTAGTGGACACAAGGATGCTTTCGGATCTAGAAAGGGAGGTATTGGGCCACCAAGAAGTGTGCACGACTTCCTTGGCCACTCTGAGAGAGTGCTCTCGGGCCACCAGGAAGGGTGAACCCTTTCTTCACCACTCAACATGGGAACATTTAGTTTCTCCCAGTAATTTATATTTTAACTTCCCTCAATAGTATTGTTGAGCAAGGCGCTTCTTAATAAAAAGTTAATATGTTAGTTGCATCAGTTAGTTAGTTTGTAAACAACCCTCACCAGTCTAGTTTATAGGGTGTTCCATATTTTCTATTAGTATGTCGGTTGGTGTCAGTTAGTTGTGTTGTAAATAGATCTCACCAGTATTGTTGAGAAGAACACTTCAAAATAAAAGTAGTAACTTCCATTGTAGATGCAGAGGAAAGAGTTGCCCAACCTAATAAAGGGTGCACCTCTATTACTGAATAATGAGATGGTCATTTTTTGAATTTTATCATTCTCTCTCTTTGTCTCTCTCATTTCACATATGCTCAATTCCTCTACTTAACGCTATTAATTATTCATTTTCTAGTATGCCTTGACTGTGCAACGTACATCCTCATATTTGCTTGTAGATCACTTACTCTTGCCAAGAGACTAAACTATCTCCATAAATCATAAATCAATAGTATTCCCCTCATAGGTGTGCTATGTTGATTCCATATTACTTATGGATTTTTTTTATGTGTGTATCTAAAAGTTGGTTGTAGAGCTAAGGCACATAAGTCTATGAATGAACAAGAAATAAAATATATAAAAAATATTGCTAGAGCATGCATACTAATTAAATATCCATTCATACATGAATTCAAATGTATAAACAAGATCTTTGAGGGAACCTAAGAAGTTATTAGTATTAAATAATGGACTGATACTGAAAGCATGAATTATATCACCCAAGGAAAGTGATGGAGATTTAGTCTTCAAGCTCTATTTGTGGGAGGTTTTTTTGCATCCTCCAATAGGCTCTCTCTAATATGGTAGTAGTTCTTCAGATGTAATAGACACTTTGAATGGGAAAATCAACATCATGAGGCTAAGGAAACATACGAAAGGTAAGAGGAAGTAAGGGACTTCTCACTCTTTGGAATAATCTTGGTAGCATAAATTTAACATTAAAAAGAATCATAGTAATGTGTTGGAAATATTGTCATTGATGTCAATGGTTGATGAGATTATCTGTTGTTAATGATGAAGTATATTAGATGACATTTTCATTGATGTCAACATGTATATAAGTCAGCAGAAGATGTCAAATTTTGTGTAGAGATCGAAATAGTGTACAAGTGAAGCTCAGGAGGGTTAGCAAACACAGAGATCAAAGATCAAGAGGATTAACGACTGAATATCAATGCATAAAATAATGCACATATACTATTAAATCTCACGAGAGTTAGCGAGTGAAGAAGCACATTGCAGAAGTATTAATTGGGATTGAAGGAAATGGTGAGAGGCTGCAACATTTGTCTGATCAAAATGAGAATCTCAATAGCCGTTCGACCAAGAGGTTGACCATGAGCTTAAGGATCATGACTGTCAGATCGGAGCACAGAGGACCAACAATGGTTATATCTAGTAGAGATGCAAGGAGGATAAGCCTAAGAGTCAGTCAAAACTCCAAGGTTTCAAAATGATCCTAGCCATTGGAGCCAAAGGACATGTGTTGAGAGATTGACATTTTGCTGACCCGCAAACTAAAGAAGTCAAAGACAGAGATGTAGGAACTCACGATACACAAAATCACGAAAAGATATGAACCATTGGATCGTGTTCGAGTGGAAGGAAAGGATAAGATACAAGAGCTACATCATAGAATAGATCTCGACCGTCAGATCATCCGAAAAGATCACAGCTGTTGATCGTTATGAAAAGATCACAACCATTGATCGTTCCGAAAAGATCATAGTCGTAAATCGTTCTGAAATCATTGGGACCATCTATTGTTAAGGAGATCACGTGGAGAAGGGTCATCGTTTCGTTGACTCGAAGAATGGAAAAGTCAAACGTAAGTGTTGTGGGAACTCGCGATATGTGAGGTCGCGAAGAGATCCTAGCCGTCGGTTGAAAGGAGAACATGTGGCACTGATCAACAAATTCAGGGATTCGTGATTCAAAGAAACAATGACGAGAGTTGTTAGAAAACCCGAAATGAGAAAATGCGAAACACTCAGCCTTGGGTCATAACCCGAGGTCACATGTAAAACAAGTTGTGGAAGAGGAGCCAACACCTTTAGTCAGGATTTCGCTGATTCATAGATCGGGAGGTTGGAAATAACATACAACAAACAACCATGAAGGCCGAATCCCCGAAGTCGAGGAAGCAAGACATGTTTACAGACCACATCAACAAGGACATGTGGGATATCCACGTCAATGAACCTCGTCAGTAAGGAAGCGTGGATCCACGTCAGCAATGACACATGGTGCAATCAGACAATGAAAAGTGTCAAGTTGATTCAACATTTTAGGTACATGAAATTCATGAATATGAGTGACACGTGGAAGCTACTCGGCTCGTGATATGTCATCAAGTGACGTAAGTAGTTACGTCACCTCGAGAGTTTTTCTTCAGGAGTTTTTACCACTGCAGTTTCCCAATGTCCCAAAGTCCCGAATGCCGGTGTCCCGAAGTGGATACGAGACGTCTGATCTGGAGATCACCTCATAAGAGTTCTCAACCGTCGATCTACTCAGTGGAAGGATAGAGTAAGCAAAAATGTTAACTGACAACAAGCAGTGTCCACTGTTGATGAATCACACAATAGGTGACCACTCCAGAGGATAGACATTGGATTAAAGAGGATACATGTCAACAGATCATGGAATCAGAGTCCGAAGACACGCAGTAAATGGTGGCCATCCATCTCAATGCATGATTAAATCATAGCCATCGAATTTACCAGTAAAAGGATGAGTGTAGGTTAAAGCTGACCATTGATCTATCTTCAGAGATATAAACTTGAACCATCCGATTGTATCGACGATATCGTAATAAGGAGTTTTGTAATGTTGTCATTCACAAAGACCCAAAGGTCGAAGTGTCTAAATCCCATCATATTTCCATCTCATCAGAAGAACGAATTGTGACTGTTGATTTAGATAAACGCTCAAGCGCTTGTCTTGTCTAATGTGAGGTCACCTCCATTGGTCATATGCTATAATCATTTTATTATACATTGCTATATTTGGTAAAGCTCGTGGTTCTGTGACGCATGGTCATATGTGACGGTTTGAAGGAAGCGCCTCTATAGAAATTGGTCTTTGTGAATATAACAGAGAATCGATATATGAATGAATATGGTATGTTGGTGAACTGAGAACACAGCATAAACATGAGTACAAACTAATGAGTTGATTCGTGTCTGTGATAAACTCATGACAAAAATGAATTGATACACAGTCATGATTAAAAGAGAGTTAAATCATGAAAAACATGAATAATGAATAAAAAGGAAAAATGATATTAATTAAAGTTTAGATTATCATTTTAAATGAAAAGGTACAATGGTTGAAACGAAGGGACACGATGTTTTAAATTTCACACCAGTTTGAAGATTATATAAACGAGAAAAAGTGGTGAGAAGAAAGTGTCTGTGGTTTATATTAGAAGATCAAATTAGGAGCAGAGTCCAAGATAAATAAATATTCATTCTAAGGTGCCTGTCAATGTCTTATTAAAGATCAAGAAAAAAAGAAGACATAGAAATAGTTATGCAATCCAGTACTTGATACAGAAGAACATACAAGCAAAGGTTGCATCAGGTGAGTAGAAATTACAACAATGGTTGCATGAGTTACATAAGAGATTGTATTTCATTATAAAATAAGGGTGGTTGGGTGGTGCAAGGGCAGGTTGTTGCCTGCAAAGGGAGTTTTAGATTCCTCGTCAATTGTAGATGACTAAATAGGGGGTCGAAGCCTCCTACCAGTTGGTGCTGGTGAACAGAGGGATTCAGTGCTTCCTTGTCAGTTGTGGTTGACTAAACAAGGGGTCGAAGCCTCCTACTAGTTGGTACTGGTGAATGAGGGTGTGTGTGCATCCTTCCAGTTGTATCTGGTAAATGGGGTGTGGCAGCATCCCTTTAGTTGTAGCTGAAGAAACTTGGGGAATGTCTCTCCATCAAGTTGTAGCTTGAAAACAGTTTTGTAAAAGAACATTTTATTAATGAGAAAAGAGTTGATGGTTTTCCCTATTGGGTTCCACGATAAAGTCTTGTGTTCATAATGTTTATTGTTCATCATATATTTCTTAATTGAATAATTAATATTTGTGCTTAATATGGATGAAGTTAAAAAGAAAAAGTAGTCAATGCTGATTCACCCCCCCCCCCCTCTCAGTATTGTTGGATATTCCATCAATTTTTATCAGAGCGAGGTTCCTTTAGCATAGTCTAGCAAACTGAAAGGAAGATCAAATTAAGCACACATGGATGGACAAAATATTTACACTGAGAATGGAACTCCAATACTTAGAAAAATACATATTTTGGAGTACAAGAATGGAAAGTCATCTGAAGGCATTGGGACATGATGTATGGAATTTAGTGATCACTGATTATTTCCCACCAAATAGAGTAAGTACTCCAACTCAAAATAAAGCCAAGAAAATTAACTCAATGGCAATGAATACAATCCTTGATGGATTACCTGATGATATCAAAGAGAAGATAGGTGAATGTAACTCTGCAAAAGAACTCTGGGAAAAATTAAAATACCTCTACTCAAATGAGAAGTCAAATGAAGCATTTCAATTAGAACAAAATTCAGTCTACAACAATTCTAGTGATGGAGATTCTATTGAAGAATACTCAAACATTGAAGCAGAAGTCAACCTGGAAGTTGAAATTGAAAATGATTTGGATGAACTGAGAAAATATAAAAAAAGGTGTAAACAACTGAAGAATCTCATGCTGGAGTAAAGGCGGAAACAAGGTTCAAAGAATAAAGAACTTGAGAAAATCATAGTTGACTTTAGCATCCAAGTCCAACTGGATCAAAAAAGATTGGAATCCTTGGAACAATGTCTTAATAAGGAGAAACAAAAGTTTGAAGAGCTCAAACAACAACAACTAGAAAGTAAGGACGAAAAACAGACCTTAAAAAGACAACTAATGTCCTCACAAGAGGAGCTTCACAATTCAAGACAACAAACAACCATTAGCATGGAAGAAGCCAATAATTTAAAACAAGAAGTTGCTGGACTCAAGAATCAACTGAAGACTGTTGAAAAATTCAAGAAAGGAACCGAAGCACTTAATAAAATTCTCAGTCTATAAAGATTTCCCTTGAAAAAATATGGCCTTGGATATGACCAAGTACACATGGTTAAAGGATCAAGTCCTATTACTGATATTGATGTAGAAGATGACATGTGTTGTGATGATACCTCCAAAGGAACAACTATGCAATAGAAGGATGACAATAATGAAAACTCCTATGCTAAATAATCTGCTCATCCTCCCATGAAGATGTATCAAATCAAAATATCAGATCAAGGAAGACTTCCTGAAGCTACTCATACACCTCAAAGTAAGTTTAGAATAAAGACACCTTCATGGATGAATCAAAGGGAGTATGAGAGTATTTTTAATGGTTATTGTTTTTCTTGTAATGAATATGGTCATAAAGCCTTGGATTATAGGCATCATGGAAGAAAACAAATTGGTAGGTTCAACAACAGTATAAGATGTTGGAACTGCAATCATGTTGGACATATTGCTGCACATTGTTACACTATGAGATGCTATAGTTGTGGTGGATATGGCCACAAATCCTATAACTGTTGGAACTCAACAAAACAATCAATAAGAAATGCTTCATACAATATGACAAGAAGAGTAAATAAGATATGGAAAAGAAAATCTGAAGTACCAAACAAAAATGATGATGAATATATTTCTCCTGAAAGTGATGATGTTTATAATAGGAGTTTGGTAGCTGAAACTTCTAATAAGAAATATTCTCAAAACAAGGATAAAGAAGCTTCTGGTGCACATATAATGACGTTAAGGATGAATCTCCAAACGACAGAACAACAAGAAGAATTCAGTGATGATTATCTCAGAAATATTCCAATCCTATTTTAGTGGTACTTTTGAGGAATAAGAGTGATACCTGATGCACACCTGAAGAAGCAATTTTGAGTGACAACTCAAGTCTATATGAACAAGTCTCTATATAATAAAATATGGCATCAAGCCCCGTATACTTCATTCACCAGGGTTATAGTTATAACACTGTTGAAGCATCTCCTGGAAGCTTAGATTATGTCGATAATGGATAGTTCAAATTTGGATCTAGTTTGAAGAGATGGATGTCAGGCTTGGAAAATGAGAATCCTTCTAAGTATTATGATGATGATATTACACTCATTGATAAAATCATCACCACACTAGAAAATGGAGCTACAATCTACTTTCTGTAACAACCATGATGATGAGAGGAATTTCCCTGACAATGACAAAGTGACTATGAGGAAGAGATATTTACATGGTTCAAACTAATAATTCAAGACTTGGGAGGGAGCCCCACATGCCTTGCAAAGGTTCTTGGTATTTATCAGGTTACTACAAAGAATGCAAAAGGTGGAAGCCAAGAGCAACTCATCTTATAAAATTATCATATTATCATTCCCAACAGTAAACACTGTGTTTATATATGATGGTTCCCTACAGGATTGGCGTAGTGTAGAAATTCCAGATATACTTCCCCCAGAGATCAAGTATGTGTCTATTTTCAGCAGAGGCGTAGTCTATAATGGAATTTTGTGCTGGCTGATCCTTATCGATCTGGATGCTTCCTTCATCGTCTTCTATGACATTGAGAGCAACGTTCTTTTCAGAGAAATGCTGCATCTTTATGAAGATAAATGGAGGGATGATGTAAGCACAAAAGTATAAATATTAAACAAAGGTCGGCTCAGGATTAATAGTGATAAGACCCCTTATGAACTATGGTTTTCAAGGTCTTTGGAAGTAAGTGTTGCATCAAAAGGCTTCATAAGAATCTCATAAAATTTGATGCCAGATCTGATGAAGGTATCCTCCTTGGATATGCTCCTACCAAGAAAGCATACAGATGCTACAATCTTAGGTTACATAAGATTGTTGAGATTGCAGATGTAATATACCAAATATAAAAAGTATGCAGAACATAAATAAAATGCTAGAAATGGCAGAATAACAACAATATAACTAGAGTAGTCACCACAATAGCAATGAAATGATATAAGAATTACAACATAAATAACACTTTGATTCTGAAAGCCATCTCCACGGGCCTCTTCGAGGGGGAAACCTCCAGTTGAGAAGAGCTCTATTACAATAATATCCAAGCTAGGGTTCTCATACCCTCGACTCCTATTTATACTAAATATGTCTATCAAAAGAAGCATCTAGAGGAATATCCTTCTAGAAGAGGAAGCATCTATTAGGTCTTCTTACATTCGACTTATTATATTTTATTGCAAGGCCTTATTAATATTGACCTTTATTACATCTGAATATATTGTTCTACCTATGTGCGGGTTAGTACCCTAACATGTCCTCCCCCTTAAAAACAACCTTATCCTCAAGGATTGAGATGTGGAAATTGCTGCAGAATGGTAGTTGGTTCCCAAGTGGCATCTGTTGGAGTTGTATCTTTCCACTGGACTAACACCTCCTTGATGGTTATTTGACGTAGGCGATGCTCACGCTGGTCCAAAACTACTTTTGGTTGTAGCAAAATGGATCCTTCTTCGGCTAACTCGGGCAGGTTGGTTTGAATTTGGTACTTAGTTCCAATCACCTTCTTTAAGCATGAAACATGAAAAACATAATGTAGCTTTGAATGACTGGGCAAAGCTAACTGATAGGCCACTTGTCCCACACGCTTTAGAACGGTATGTTGATGGGTCTTAAATCCCTTTGATTCAATAGCAGGAACCAAACCCGCTACCGAGGCCCAATTAGACTCTGCAACGTTTGAGATGGAATGGTTCTCCATATCTTGCATTCCGACCAATTTATCAATGGGATTTGTGTTTTCTTGTGAAGGTTCTCCCTTCAGGTAGCATCATTCTTTTTTGTATTTTCTCCATAGTGGGGCTGGTTTGAGAGATGAAAGCCAACATAAGACAACTTGACAAGTAACAAGATTGAATTTCAACTACTGGGAAGAGGTTGAGCTTGGGATAACCCGCTACTCAAACATGCAGACAATAATTCTATACCAAAGGGCCTAGTAATAATACATTAACCAAATGAGCATCCAATTACTGCCTGAGAATCTAACTAACATAAATAAAATCACATATCTAACCAAGATCATAGAAAGAAAAATAATTTATCTACCATAACATTCATTACATAACAACACAATGATTTATCTTCATCATTAAAGTAAAGAACATCAAAACATTGCACCAGATAACTTGACAATAGAATCAATTGCTCTTACTCATTTACTACATCATTCTTGGATCAGGATAGGAAGTAATTCTTCTCCAACTCCAATCACATACATCTGATGAAAATAGCTTGTCTTTGCTCCAGAAGGACTTCTCAATTCATAGCAGTCTCAAAATAATTATCAACAAACCCAAAAGGAAATAGTTCATACAACAACCATCAACCCCTAGTTAATTGGTCTATGTCTCTATTTATAATATAAAATTCAGATGTAATTAATGACTAAATACAATTCAGGCCAAACAAAAATTGCCACGTGGTGTGATCATCCAACATTTTCTTTCAATAGTCCACCTGAGATGTCTCTTGAAAAGGGTGACTTCTTTCATATTCAGACCAGATGATAAACATTTCTTCATAGGTTTGAGCCCATGGGAACCTGTGTTGTTCCATATGGGCAACATATAATCCTCTGATATCCACTACATGCATTTGGTACTTTATCAAACTGGAGTTCAACTGTTGCACCATGGCTCGAGCTCTGATTTGGTGTCCTGTGAATTGTTGCACTTTCCCTGGCTTTGCATCGGTGAGCTTCGTGCACTCTTCGGCCCAAAGCAAGTCTTGTATGGAGTGCATCTTGAACACATCGCTTAGGTTAGTGAATTCATCGGGGGTGACGAATTCGGGGAGACCGACATCTTTCATTACTGTAATAATTTTACCCCAGTTTTTTTGGCACTTGGCCCATTGCTTTTGGATTTCTCGGTGTGGGTCCCGGGTCATCTTTTCCCAGTATTCAGTGTATTTCTTCATGAGGTCAAGACTACTTTTTCCAACCAGCTGAATGCCATGATTTTCCTTTTCTCGAACCTGCTGCACTGCCTCAATGTATTCGAGTCTCTCTGCTGCTTGCTGTGCCTTTTCGTGCCACCTTTCTATTTCTTTGCATGTCACGAGTGCCATGAGAGTATCCTTCTGGAACTCGACTATGTTCTCAGTTAACATGTGCCTTTCTTTCTTGAACTCATTATAAACTCCGTTGAAATCATCCATCAGATACACAATGGTCTGTGTAGCTCCTTTATAGTATTTGAAAAGATGGCGCAGGTGTTCGAGATCTTTCCGGGTGTCATCTAGTTCCTTTTCATCTCTCCTAGATCTATCCTGAGCGACATATGAGAGGGATTTTCCTACACCGATCAGTTTGTACGTGCAAGCGTCCATAGTGCTGATTAAGTTTTCTTCTGTGGTAACCACGATGGATTGATCCAAAGTGATCCTTCACCTTTTCGCGGTCCTTTGAACAATGGTCTTCCTCTTTTGATCGTAGGAGATCACATAGATGTTTTCTACTTCATCTACCGGTTCTGGTATCTGTTGATCTCCCCATGAGAGGCTGTTTCTCAAGCTACCCATGGTGTATATTTTCTCAGGAGTGGGCTCTCATATTTCTTCACTCCGTTTTGTAGATCCGACTTCTACTTGTCGTTTTTCTGGGACTTGAATATTGGGCGTAATGGAGGCATCGGGTATAGACTCATTTCTTACTTGCTCATAAGCCGTAGAACTGCCGATTTTATTTTGTGGAGCTTTGCCACTCGGTTTTGCTTCTGCTTTCTATCTGTCGGACTCTCTTGTGTCGAGGCCACCTTCGGATGCTATTTCCTTTTGTAAGACCTGCTTGTCTTGGACATCGGGCTTAGGGGAAGTGGTTTTCTCGGGACCTTTTTCCTCTTGGACTCACACTGGGGTGCTGTGAGTAGGTTCCAGACTCTCGTCGTCACTGTAAATATGTATAAGAGTACTCAAGGGATTGGGAGCTTGTGTCTCTATCGAGACGCGACCTATCTCTATTTGAGTTGTCCCTTCTATCGAAGAATCAATCAATGATGTTGCAGGTTCAGGGTTGCCTAACCCATGGGCATTTTTGGGGACCGTGGACCCAGGATCGTTCGACTCCGTCGGGATACTTTGAACAACAGTTGAAACTGCAGGTCCTATGAAAATATATGGGTCATTCCGCATTTGTTTCATCAGCAGCTCAGTTTGCTAAAGTAACAACGTACCCCTTTCTCGTGTAGCTTGATCTTCCAGGAGATCCCTGATTTGTACCGGGGATTCTTGATGAGTTCCCACAGCTTCAATGTCTTCTTCGGGATCACTTATTTCTTCATCCAATGCATATGCAACTACTCCTTTCGGGTTTCGACTAATTTCTTGTACTGCCTGGTCCAGAAACATTGCCTGTTCTTTGTAGCTCATAGCTCTAAACCTAGTTCCTCGATTATCAGCCTTCCTGGATGCCACCACATTCCAGTCTTGGGCATTCTCAGTAAATATTTCATCCTCGAACTAGTCATGGGCATAGGGCCAACAAGATGATAGCTGCGACGCGCGCTGTAGAACCAATCCCTTGGGATCTTGTTTGCGAAATCAACCAGTTTGGATCTGAAATTCCAATTGACCTAGCTTGAGTTGTTTAACATGCACGATATCTTTGACCATGCAAAATCCGATATGAAACACATACGGTATGAAAGCCCTCTTCTTATATTTTACTAAAGTTGCATTGTATCCTTGCAGGATGGTTTGATAGCAAATTTCTCCTAACACTAGCCGGCTGGGAACATAAATGGGTAATAAGTGGGGTGCCCCTGTGGTGCTGAAAACCCTAATGTAGGTTTCTTGTTCCTCTAAATACCAGTGGCCAATTTTTGTTATAACCTTCTTTGCTTCATCTGACAATATAGGGAATTCTTTCCTGAAGAGTAATAAGTACATGCGTGCAATAAACTGATCACAGATAACAACATAGGATTTCTTGTACCTGTTTTCCCATAGGATGTTGAAGTATACATGGAACGCAAGCTCCGAAGAGTGCCAATTCAGGTTCATCCCAGCAAAAGCGTTCATGGTGCAGATGATGTCCAGTAGATACGTGGCCATGTAGAAGGCGGGGGTATCTCCCTCCTTTGGCACCTGAGCCTGCTTTATGTGGGTGCTCAATTACTTGGAGATGATGGCACCCCAATTGAAGCCTATGCCTGAAATGGTGACTGTAAAAGCCAAAGGCATCCAAGCCTCTGAAAATCGGGAGCAATCTTTTTCCCCATGTATCCTGCAGAGTAGATCCATGAGATATATGTATGGTTCCATGAGATTGGCTGTTGGATACCAACCACTAGTCTGATTTGTGAATTTTTTGTCTTCTCTCCACCAAGACGACATGATTTTGCTGGTATCGTGTGATGCATAGAAACTCAATATTAAATCGGTGCTTAGCTTTAGCTCAGAATCTTTGAGCTTATAGTAAATTTTAACTTCTGATGGTAGGAATACTCTGACACATTCATCGTTATCATCATTAATCAAACATTTTTGGGCATCAGTGTGGTCAATAATCCACTTCAGGAGCTCAATGCAAGGAAAGACCGGAGACCGGCTTGCCACCATGTGTAGAAAAGCTTTGCGAATGTTGGGGAGGACTTCATCGTCAAGTTTCCTTGTTTCAGGACCTCTATGCGGGGTATATTCGAGGGGTTCTTATTTCTTGATTTTCTTAAAAACTTCTTCCCAACGAGGAAATGCCATCTTGGCTCCAATACTTTCCTCTGTATCTCTGAAAGTTGGGGGCTGGAAAAAGGGCTCCTTGGTGATTCTCTTAATGACGGATACTGGCTTGGGAGTGGATTCTAATTGTCTCGCAACTGATGGGGAGCAACCTTCTCCTACTTCTGATTCTTGCAGCTTAGGGGCTCTCGGCAATTTCCTAGTGGAAGGCTTCTTCGGAGGCATTGTTCTTGCAATTTAAAATGTCATTTGAACATGCATATAGAGCAGCGTTGGGTGCGGACATGTAACAATGGAATGCATGAAAACCATTAGCAGATTCATACCTGTAACGCTTGCTATGATAATTGCTTAATACTCACTGAACTTTGGGCATTTTCTTCTGGGTTGTTGGCTTCACTCTTCAATTTGTTTTGAATTTCTTGCTACGTAGAATGGGACCATGCACAATGACTTGAACAAGATATAACTAGAGAGGTAGTACCAGTCATATCAATCAATTAATATGAGTAATAAATGTAAATTCAAAATAAATTACCCTCGAATTTCTGAAAATAAACCTTAACTAGTTGAGGGCGGAGGCACGGGAGAAGATACATTGTATAGGTGGGTTTAACAGATTCTTTTGATTCGTGCATGAATTAGTAACTAATGCACGATCTACGAATTAACTACTAGATTTGAATGTGGAGTATATGGCACATATGGAGGTAAAATGTCTCGTCACATCACATCCCTCCAACGTAGGGATCGGGGATCGACTGTTTACTCCTTACCTCCGCGCAGTGTTTACTATTACACTTTTTCAACCGAAACCGAATGGATTGGTATTTGGAGAAATCCTTCTTGAGGTTGTTCATAGGAAAGAAACACTTTCATCGACTGACGTCGATGAAGTTCATTACTTGGCTACTTTGATTTTCCAAATTATTTTTACCACCTTTATCTTTCATCGATGCCGAATTTCTCAAGTGAATCGGGGGAAAAACTTGGGTCACCGATTCGTGCAAACAGTCGATGAAGAAGATTGAGTGGTACCCAAAAAGAAAATGTTCATAATTTTTTTTTAGGGTGTGTTGAGTGCTCAACACGGTATAAGGGCCATAAAATTTGGGCGCTAGCTTCTAACAATGCTCGACCTTGAGGGAAGTTTGCTTGTAAGGTTGCAGTCAAAGAAACACCTGATCCCCTTCTACAAATTAATGTTCAGAATGACCTTGATCTGCTTGTTGCTTCATGCGATTCTGTGCCATGACCAAATTCTCTTTGAGGGTATGGAGAATAGCCTCTCAAACTGTAAGTGTTTGGTCAACTGCCTGAACCTTCGAGACACCAGGTAGGTATGATATCTAAAGGTGGATTTTTTCCATATACCACTTCAAAAGGAGTCATGCGTGTAGCTGTATGGTATGAAGTGTTGTACCACCATTCAACTAGGGGTAACCATTGAGCCCACTGATTTTTCTTTTCCCAGGAAAAACACCTCAAATATGTTTCCAAACACTTGTTTACATCTTCCATTTGACCATCATTCTGGGGATGATAAGCTGTGCTGATATGAAATTGGGTGCCTTGTAGCTTGAACAGTTCTTTCCAAAAATTGCTTGTGAAAGTTGGGTCGCGATCAGAAACAATAGAGTGCAGCATGCCATGAAGCTTGAAGACCTGATCCATGAAAATTTGAGCCACCGTGGATGCTGTAAATGGGTGTTGAAGAGCGTAGAAATGAGCATACTTGGAAAGGAGATCAACAACCACCATGATGACTGATTTATTTCTCGATTTGGGTAAGCTGATAATAAAATCCATAGAGATATCCTTCCAAATAGCAGGTGGAATTGGGAGCGGTTGTAGTGTGCCCAGAGATTTGACTATTTCGCCCTTGTTGCATTGACACACATCACATTCAATGACAAAATTATGAATGTCCTATTTCAAAACATCCCAGAAAAAAGAACGTTTGACCCTGTCATAGGTTTTGGTTAACCCGGAGTGCCCTGGTGTGGGTGTAGCATGAAGCTTAGAAAGTACCGTGGATTTAATCTTTGATTGTTTACTTAAATACAAACAACCTTTGTATCGAAGCTCATCATGGATCCAAGAGTACCTTGGGGAAGCTAGAGAATTGGCTTGCAATTGTTGGATCAGATGCAAACTTTTGGGATCTTGTAGCCATTCTTGGCGAACAACTTGAAGCCAATCTGGTACAATGAAGGAAAGAGAAAAAAGGGATCCTTCATCTTCATATTTTTAGGAAAGTGAATCTGTAACCACATTGTATTTTCCTTTCTTGTAAATGATCTCATAATGATATGCAAAGAGCTTAGTCACCCATTCTTGTTGCTCTGGGGAGGAAATGTGTTGTTCCAGAAAATACTTGAGGCTTTGATGGTTTGTCTTAATTTGGAAACGTTGCCCCAATAGATAAGGGCGCCATAGATTAACGACATGCAAAATAACCAACATTTCCTTTTCATAGATTGATTTGCCCAGATTTCTTTCAGATAGTTTCTTGATGGTAAAGGCCAAAGGCCAACCCTCTTACATAAGGACAACACCAATTCCTTTCCCTGAGGCATCACATTCCAATACATAGGTCTTTGTGAAATCAAGAAGGGCCAGGGTTGGAGTGGTGCACATGGCCATCTTCAAGGTTTGAAAATCTTGAGCAACTATTGGATTCCAAGTGAAATAGTTCTTTTTTAGGAGAGCAGTGAGAGGTGCTGCAATCTTTCCATAATTTTGAACAAACTTGCAATAATACCCTGTTAAGCCCAGAAATCCACGAAAGCTTTTGAGAGTCTATGGGTGAGGCCAGTCTTGCATAGCTTCAATATTTTTAGGATCCACTCTGACGCCATCCTTGCCAACTGGATGACCCAAGTATTCTACTTCTGAGGCGCCAAAAGCACATTTAGACTGTTTTAGGAAAAGTTGGTGTTGAGAGAGTAGATGGGGAACTCGATCCACATGAGAAAGATGGTTTGTCTAGGTTTTTCTATAGATGAGGATATCATCAAAGAAAACTAAGATAAAATGACGGAGAAAAGGACAGAATACATTCTTCATGAGGCTTTGGAAGGTGGAGGGGGCATTACACAAGCCAAAGGGCATGACCAAAAAATCATAGTGGCCCTCATGAGTTATAAAGGAAGTCTTGAGAATGTTTGCCTCTTTCATACATATCTTGTGGTAGCCCGAATGAAGATCTAGTTTAGTGAAGAATTGGGCACCACTCAATTCATCCAGGAGGTCATCAATGATAGGAATGGGAAATTTGTCTTTAATGGTAAGTTTGTTGAGGGCACGAAAGTCAGGACACATTCACCAAGAACCTTCTTTCTTCAGGACCATGACCATAGGAGAAGAGTAGGGGCTCATACTAGGGCGGATAATGCATGCATTAAGGAGTTCCTGGACCATTTTCTCAATTTCATTTTTTTGGGAAAAGGGTTGATGATACAGACGGATATTGGGAGGAAGGATTTCGAGTACAAGGGGAATGGAATGATCATGGACACCACGGGAAGGAGGGAGTCGTTGGGGAGTTGAAAATACCACTTGATGTTTAGAAAGGATGGCTTGGAGGTCTTGCGACACCGAGGGTGTCTCTGTTGCTTGTATGGCATGGAGTTGGGCAATAACACCATAATGACCTTTTTTGAGCAGCTTTTCCATGAGATGGGAACTAATGATATCAAGTGAACCGACGATGATGCCTTGGAACTTATATTGGTGGCCCTCCTGGTCGAATTGCTTGGTTAATTCCTTAAAATCCATGAGAATGGGACCCAAAGTCCTTGGCGAGTCTTCACCCAACATAATGTCACAACTTCCCACGTTGATAGAAAACATATGAGATTTCAGGTGGTAGTCACCAATTTGGAGACGCACATTTTCACAACGCCCTCCAAATTTCATGAAGCCACCATTGACAATCATGATTTGGAAATTATTGATTCCATGGATGTAGCAATGAGTTTCTTGGGCAATGCGGTGATGAATAAAATTATGGGTGCTTCCACTATCAACCAGAATGATGACCTTCCTATGCTTGATGTAACCGATTAGATTGCAGGTTTGGGGAGCAGAGAAGCCAGAGTGAGGGAAATGACTAGTTCCACTTCAGGAGGGTCTAAAGGAGAGGTTATGTCAGTGGTTTCAGATGAATCAGACACAAGGGGAATTTCAACATCCTCCTCTGAAATATCCTCAGATATGGCCATAAAAATATTTTGTTCCTTCCACTTGTGGCCCGAGAAATATTTGTCATCACAATTATAACAAAGGCCTTTGAGTTGGCGTTCAACCATTTCCACCCTGGTCAATTTTTGGATCTTTAGTGGAGCAGAGGGAGTAGTGGGATTTAGTGGTTTAGGACGAGGGATAAAGTAGGGTTTTCATTTTTGGGAAGATACAACCTATTGTGCTTCTTTATCTATTTTAGTAGCCTCCAACCAACTTCAAGGCCGATCCATGAGGACATGGGCCCAAATCTCATACTTGAGGCCACTGATAAAACACTCTTGGAAAAAGGCATCAGACATGCCCTCTGTCCGAAAAGCCAGGCGCTCAAAGGCAACTATAAAGTCTTCCACTATTCCTGATTGTTTCAACTTTGTCAAATATCCCAAATGGTTGGTGTCAGTGTCAAAGTGTTCATAAATCTCGGCTACAAAGTGTGTCCAAGAAATATACCCTTGATGGGAGGTTTTTCTCCATTGCCACTATGCCAACGTTCTTGATCTAGATGGAGAACACCATACCAGATTTTGGCCAAGTCATATATAATGCCGTATAAAGAGAAATAATGTTCCATTTGGGTTACCCAACCAGTGGGGTCCGAGACATCAAATTTGATCACATCCACCCGTGGGAGGCGTAGTTCATGTTGAAAGTGATGGTGCTGAAAGTTATGGGAATGAGAGGAATGTTCACCTTCAGTATGTGGAGGTGAGTCAGAGGAAGGGTTATCTATAGGGATATGAAGATTGGTGTAGAGTGACGAAAAGATATATTCAAGATGGGTGGTTAGGTCCTGTTTGATTTCCTCCACTGAGGACTGCATGGTTGTATTGATGGAGACAACATTGGCACTGAGTTGTTTCACTTCTTGTTGGGTCTCGATGAGAATAGATTGCAAGGTATTGAAGAGAGCTTCCAAGTCTTGGCTATGGGTATGGGCCATGAGGATGAGGGAACTGAAAAGGGGCGGGTGGGTTCAAACATTTTGATGAAAAATGATATGTATGAATGTGATAAGGGAAAAGAGATGAATCCAATGGAATAGGTCTCAAATAATGGTGAAAAAATTTCCATACTTTTTTATTTTTATTTTTCACACCCGTGGAGTTATACTCCGGTCTGAAGAATACTGCAGTGATGAAATTCCCAAATGCTTAACCACAAAGAAATGTGTAGTGATTTGGCAACCCAAACACCATTGTGCGACAATAGATCTTGTTTGTTTTAATTTTTTTATGTTTCTATCCTCAAGGGTTCTACAGACAAGGATTTTCCCTGTGCTATAGCTCTATGATATACGTGTGGGGTCCAATAGTAGTACTCAAACCAATATCTCATGGCACTAACTAAGGGGGATAGACCGTACCCTTAGCCGTACTACCCGACTACCCAAGTACTAGAGAGTATCTTCTTGAGTGCTGTTCTTGGTGGCACTATAGCAGTCAGGCGACCGATAGATTTATCTAAAGAGGGATTTAGGTAATCTAGGCCAATCCGTACAAATGTGATGTTTGATGCACTACCACTCGAAGGGGTACCAACATGGGTTACAAGGGTGGCCAACAGATGTGCGCTTAAGTACCACTTGTATTTCTAGCATGTATGAATCCCTCAATCGCGGGTTTATGCACGTAACTATAGATCTCTGTGACTTAAAGACACCGGAATACGTCTCTACCCAGAAAAAAATTTAACCCACACTTTCTACCAAGGAAAGTGCTCTGATACCACTTGTAATATACTAGATATAAAAAGTATGCAGAATATAAATAAAATGCTAGAAATGGCAGAATAACAACAATATAACCAGAACAATAACCACAATAGCACTGGAATGATATAAGAATAACAACACAAATAACACTTTGATTCTAAACGCAATGTTCATGGGCCTCTTCGAGGGGGAAACCTCTAGTTGAGTAGATCTCTATTACATAATATCCAAGCTAGGGTTCTCATACCCTTGACTCCTATTTATACTAAATATGTCTATCAAAAGAAGCATCTAGAGGAAGATCTTTCTAGAAGTGGAAGATTCTATTAGGTCTTCTTACATTTGACTTAGTCTATTTTATTGCAAGGCCTTATTAATATTGACCTTTATTACATCTGAATATATTGTTCTACCTATGTGCGGGTTAGGACCCTAACAACAGATGTCAAGATGGATGATACAAAAACAATTGGTATCTTATTTAGAGATTGATGAGAATCAATGGGCAGATCCAAGAGTTGTTTTGAGGTACAATGACATCCTGCAGAAATAACAAGAGGATAAACCTTGGTAGAAAGAGATACCCTTTTAGAAACAAAGGGGGAGAACAATAAGTAAAAATTCAAGGGAAGTTTTGTTGAGTAAATAAGAAAACAATTAGATTAAGTTTTGAAAATACTCGATCACTACAAAAATTTGTATTAAGAAGACTAAGATATGAATTAGTAAATTAAAAGGGGATGAAACCTTGAGGAAGAGATACCTTTCAGAAACAAAGGGGGAGAGTAGTCAGAAGAAGAGAGATAGAAATCAATGACAGAAGGTGTCATTAAATTATGACAGAAAACGATTGATTGCAGGAGGAGTTACTAGTGGTAAGAGAAGTACTTACACAGACAGATCATAGGAGAAGAAACCCTTTGCGATTGATGTCAAAGGGGGAGAGAAACTTCATAAAATGAAAACTTCATAAGAGGAAAGCATCAACACATGGGGAGTTTTGTATATGAAGTTAGTGTGTTGTCCTCAATGACAAAGGTGGAGATTGCTGGAAATATTGTCATTGATGTCAACAGTCGATAAGATGATATATTTTTTAATGATGAAGTATATCATATGAGATTACCATTGATGTCAACATGTATATCAGTCAGAAGAAGATGTCAAATTGTGTGTAGAGATGTCAAAGTGAAGCTCAGGAGGGTTAGCGAATGCAAAGATCAAAGCTCAGAAGGATTAACGACTAACTATCAGTGGATAAAAGAATGCACATATAGTATTAAAGCTCATGAGAATTAGCGAGTGAAGAAGCGCATTGCAGAAGTATCAATCGGGATCAAAGGAAATTGTGAGAGGCCACAACAGTCCTCTGATTAGAGTGACATGCTCAACAACCGTCCGATCAAGAGGTTGACCATGAGCTTAAGGATCATAACCGTCGGATAGGAGCACGTAGGACCAACAATGATTATATCCAATAGAGATGCAAGGAGGATAAGCCCAGTAGTTAGTCAACACTCCAAGGCCGCGAAATGGTCCTGGCCATTGGAGACAAAGGACACGAGTCTAGCGATTGACATTTTTCTGACTCACAAATTGAAGAAGTCAAAGACAGAGATGTAGGAACTTGCGATACACAAAATCACGAGAAGATTTGAACCCTCAGATTGTGTTCTAGTGGAAAAACATGATAAGCTACAAGAGATACATCATAGAATAGATCTCGACCATCAGATCATCCGAAAAGATCATAGTCGTTGATCGTTCCGAAAAGATCACAACCATTGATCATTCCGAAAAGATCATAGCCATTGATCGTTCTGAAATCATCGAGACTGTCCATTGTTAAGGAGAGCATGTGGTGAAGGGTCATCGTTTCATGGACTCGAAGAATGGAAAAGTAAAACGTAAGTGTTGTGGGAAATCGTGATATGAGAGTTCGCGAAGAGATCCTAGCCGTCGATTGAAAGGAGAACACATCAACGAATTTGGGGATTCATGATTCAGAGAAACAACAATGAGAGTTGTTCGAAAACCCGAAATGCGAAAATGCGAAACAATCAGCCCTGGGTCATAACCCGAGGTCACATGTAAAACAGGTTGTGGAAGAGGAGCCAACACCTTTAGTCAAGATTTTGTCGATTCAAAGATCGGGAGGTTGGACATAACATACAACAAACAACCCCGAAAGACGAAGCCCTGAAGTCGAGGAAGAAAGACACGTTGACAAACCACGTTAGCAAGGATGTGTGGGATATCCATTTTAGAGAACCTCATTAGTAAGGATGCGTGGATCCATGTCAGTAAGACTACGTTAGTAATGACACATGGCGCAATCAGACACTAACAAGTGTCAGGTTGATTCAACATTTCAGGTACGTGAAATTCACAAATATGAGTGACACATGGAAGCTACTCGGCTCATGACAGGAAATCAAGTGATGTAAGAAGTTACATTGGGAGTTTTTGTTCGAGATTTTTTACCACTGCACTCGCCCAATGTCCCGAAGTCCTGAATGCCGATGTCCCAAATTCCTAAATGCCGATGTCCCAAAGTGGATACGAGACGTCTGATCTAGATATCACCTCGCAAGCATGCTCGACCGTCGATCTACTCAGTGGAAGGATAGAGTAAGCGTAAATGTTAACCGACAGCAAGCGGTGTCCACTGTCGATGACTCACACAACAGGTGACCACTTCGGAGGATAGCCATTGGATTAAAGAGGATACATGTCAATAGATCATGGACTCAGAGTCCAGATACATGAAAAAAATGGTGTCCATCCATCTCAACACATGATTAAGTCATAGCCGTCAGATTTACCAGTAAAAGGATGAGTGTAGGTTAAAGCTGACTGTTGATCTATCTCCAGAGATATAAATGTGAACCGTACAATTGTATCGATGATATCATAATCAGGAGTTTTGTAATGTTGTAAGTCATGAAGACCCAAAGGTCAAAGTGCCTAAATCCCATCAACCGTCCATCTCATTAGAATAACGAATTATGACCATTGATTTAGATAAACACTCAAGCGCTTGTCTCATCTAACATGAGGTCACCTCCATTGGTCATATGCTATAAGAGTTTTATTATACATCGCTATATTTTGTAAAGCTCGTGGTTCTGTGATGCACAATCATATGTGATGGTTTGAAGGAAGCGCCTCTGTAGAAATTGGTCTCTGTGACTATAACAGAGAATCGATATATGATCGAATATGGTCTGTTGGTGAACCGAGAATGCAACAAAAACATGAGTATGGACTAATGAGTTGATCCATGTTTATGATCAACTCATGAAAAAAATGAACCAATACACAGTGCTGATTAAAAGAGAGTTAAAGCATGAAAAACATGAATAATGAATAAAAAGGAAAAATGATATTAATTAAAGTTTAGATTATCATTTTAAATGAAAAGGTACAATGGTTCAAATGAAGGGACATGATGTTTTAAATTTCACACCAGTTTGAAGATTATATAAATGATAAAAAGTGGTGAGAAGAAAGTGTCTTTGTGGTTTATATTAGAAGATCAAATTAGGAGCAGAGTCTAAGATAAAGAACTATTCGTTCTAAGGTGCCTTTCAATGTCTTATTAAAGATCAAGAACAAAAGAAGATAGAGAAGCAGTTATGCAATCCAATACTTGTTGTAGAAGACCATACAATCAAAGGTTGCAACAAAGGAGTAGAAATTACAACAATCGCTACATGAGTCAAATTCAGTGAAGTACATAAGAGATTGTATTTCATTATAAAATAAGGGTGGTTGGGTGGTGCAAGGGCAGGTTGGTGCCTGCAGAGGGAGTTGGCACTTCCTTGTCAGTTGTCACTACTAAATAAGGGGTTGAAGCCTCCTACCAGTTGGTGCTGGTGAACAGAGGGAGTTGGTGCTTCCTTGTCAGTTATGGCTAACTAAACAAGGGGTCAAAGCCTCCTACCAGTTGGTACTGGTGAATGAGGGTGTGGGTACATCCTTCCAGTTGTAGCTGGTAAATGGGGTGTGGCATCATCCCTTTAGTTGTAGCTGAAGAAACTTGGGGAATGTCTCTCCATCAAGTTGTAGCTTGAATTTTTTTTTGTAAAAGAACATTTTATTAATGAGAAAAGAGTTGGTGTTTTTCCCTTTTGGTTTCCACAATAAATTCTTGCATTTATAATGTTTGTTGTTCATCATATATTGCTTAATTGAATAATTAATATGTGTGCTAAATATGGATGAATTTAAAAATAAAAAGTAGTCAATACTGATTCACCCCCCCCTCTTAGTATTGCTAGATATTCCATCATAATGAATGGAGGAGGCATTTAATTATAGAATTTCATGACAAAGAAAATGGAGGGGAATGGATTTCTATGTTCAATATTTTCCCATGTGATTTCATTTAATCCAAGTATGGGTAAGGTATGGTCTAGTACACCTCATTTATGTTAAGGTCCTACCCTAACTCCCTAAGTAAATAGATAGGTTTCTATGTATGGCGGCCATATTTAGTAAATAAGGCCCATGTCATAGTGTGAAAGCAATAATTGTAAGAAGGTTTACTCGAAGGTTCCACCTACTACAAATTTTCTTCTCTAGAATGTCACTAGGAGGTAGATAGAACTATATAAAGAACTAGAAGTAATTTAATGAGATCTCTTGTTAAGTATATTGTAATTGGATCTCTTCTTAATTGGAGGTTTCCCCCTCGAAGAGACAAGTGAACATTGATCTCATCAATAAAAGTATAACATTTTTGTGATATTTTGGTTCTTTATTTTTCTATTTTGGTTGTAATCCATCATATATACAAAAAAGGGGGTAAAATATGTTATTTCTACTCTGCATCTTCCAATTTACTAATAAAGAACACCATAAGAGGTATCATAGCACTTTTTTGAGCCTACATTTTAGATCATATTTTTTTAGGCTAGAAATGTATTATGGTGTCTAAAAATAACACAGTGATATATCATTTAGTAGGTAAATATACGGTAGGGGAATAATACATGTAATAAGCACAAGAGGTTTCACCTAGTTGGACACCCCCATAGCCCCTATTGGTACCCCTTTGAGTAGTATCACATCAGATAGTACCTGCAGACACAATTTCACTTCCACATACCCTAGGGTATATTGGAAGTCCCCTAGTTTACATGAAACCATATTTAGATAGGTTGATCGATCATCTTGTTGCTATAGTGCACCAAGAATAACACTTAAATGGATTACTTTCTATTACTTGGGTAATCAGGTAGTACGACTAAGGGTACGATCGAGCCTCATTGGTTAGTGCCTTGAGAATTTGGGTCGAGTACTATTATTGGACCTCACAAGTATATCATATAGGTATATAAATTGGCACTCCCTTTCCCTTGGGACCCTTGAAACCCTACTCCCTATTGCTAGCCCACAAAATTTCTACATAAATAGTTGTATTGAGAATTTATGGATTATGTCACTGGAAACCCTACTTCCTACTACCAATCCATGAAATTCCTACATAAACTGTAGTATTGAGGATTTGAGCATTCTGTCACCTCCATTTTATTTAGGAAAGAGTATAACTCTGCAGGAGTAAAAAAAATAAAAATAAAAAATATTATGGGTCCTAACCACACCCCTATTTGAGATGTATCTCAACATACCTAGAGATTAGTGTTTATCACCTTGGTACCACTCTCTATTAATGTTTTTTGTGGACCCACAAATCTATGGATACTAGAGGTGTCGATCTAGACACCAAAGTTTCCTCCTTGGAAAATTGATGTGATGAGTTACAACATAAAATAAACTATAACCACTCCTCTACCTAGAAAAATTTTGATTCCATCAATGAAAATATCACCAAACTAGACTCATTCCTAGAGAAGCTATCCCAACTCATGGAAATGAACAATCAATCCAAAAGTTATCAATGATAGGACCAACCATCCCAAAAGGAAGGATTTGAATCATCCAATTCCATTGGGCCTCACTCTATCCTATTTTTTCATGACCTTATGACTCAAATGTGGCATAGACTCCCTAAAGTGGATCTCAACAAATTTCATGGATCTAACCCCACAAGTTCGGTCACTCGCATGGAATATTATTTTTCCCTGCATGACATCACAAATGACTTGATGAAACTATGTGTGTGTCCTATATTTAGATCCTAAATGATGGCAATGGTGGAAATGACATAAAAAATCTCATCGAAGTTATATTACTTGGACACAATTTGTCTTAGACCTCTATGAATTCTTTGAAATAGACATGCATTATTTAGGCCAACTGACTAAGATTAAATGATCTAGTATAATCGAATATTTCATGTTCTCTTTTGAGACACCAAAGACATGTCATATACCATTTTTAGGGAATGATTTATTTGTGTTATAAAGGAAGAGATATGTGCCCAAGTATTAATGGCTTGTTCTACTACTTGGTTGGAATCCTCTCAAAGAGCTCGATAAGCCCAAACAATAGTGAATTTTCAAATTAAAAATACACCATTTATTCCCCATCCCTGTCCCACTATAACTTCCCATGCCAATCCCTCTCCATCCTCTCTACCCCTCAAGATCCACAAGTTAGCCCATGCTGAAATTGTGGAGTGCCAACTTAAAGGTCTTTGCTATAACTATGGCCATTTCAGAGTAAACAATATTTATGACCGTTTGGGAGGAAATTTCAGATAATGAAGCTGAAGATAAACCTCAAGAGACTCTACCTCCACCCGTTGAAGGTATTCCTCCATCTTCTCTATAGGATGTGGAACCATGGATCTCCTTGCATGCCTTGACTGACATTTCATCTCCCCAAACCCTCAAATTGATTATCTACATAAAACATCACAAAGTCATTATCTTAGATGATAGCAGTAGCACCCATAACTTCATTCACTGACATGTATCTCAAGAAACACACTACTACATACATTGTAATGACCCCCAGTTGAACTGAGGATCATTGTTATGTGGAAAACACATAAAATAGAAAAAATTTCCGCCAACTAATTCCCGTAGCTTACCAGCTACGAATTACAAATAGATTCAACTATTGTCTGATACCATTAATTAAATGCATATACAATAGGATAAAAGGAAATGAATACAATTTAAACAACTCAACATGGTGGCATATAAATCCTTATTAAACACATAGTGAACACACAACCATTAAGCTCATAAATATAACACATTAAACAAATAAAACACTTATCTTTTAAATCAATTGTCCAACTAGATGCTTGGGATGAACGTTCCACCCAACCATAGACTTTATGTTTCAAATATAAAAAAAAATTCACCCCCGATCCGGGGATAGAAATCCAAAAAATATGGTGGTCTCTCACTATCCACTCAGAGCTCAAAAAATCCCACAACCCACCAGTATTCTCCTATAGTTATCCCAAATTTCTTCCAGCTCTCTTTCTCTTGACCTTCTCAACCAAAGGAATGTACCCCTTCACTTCTCTCAGTCCATCGGACATCCCATTCTTTTATCAGGGTCTCTTTTCCACATGTAACCATGAATATCTATGTTGGGAACTCAAGGGAACTCATTGTCAGGAAAACTTCCAGCAAACAACAAGAACCACTAGTTGTTATAGTGAAACTCACACAGGAGTTTACTCTTCAGGCCTGAAAACCCAACTCTTCAGTATTTTACTCCAAATATGATCCATATGGTTGTCGGTGGCCTCCCACCTATTCCAACTGGTTCATTTTGGCAGTTTTCCAGTTTGGCAGTTTTTTTCCTAGTTTTCGGGTCCTTGGCTTACTTGTCTGTTTTGAGGCCCTAAAAAACGTTTTTAGGGCTCGCCAAAGTGGAAAATGAACTTTGATAGATAGTCACAAAATTTTTAGTCCTTGGATAGACCTTTCCAATGGGCTATTGTCCGCCTAAAACATATATCATATGCAAAAGTTACGGCCTTGGGAATTTGATGTACTAACTTACCCAAATGGGGCCCACATGACTTTTGGCGCTTTATCTCCTAGGGTTGGGTGTTTGGATGTCTAGGGTTTTTGACATTTCTATTTATTGTAAAAATGCATTCAGATGCTCATTGTAATTATCTTCTTGCGAATGAGCACAACTGTCACATCTCTTCTCGGAGATAAGCCATCACCATTCCAACAAGCTTGTTTTCCGCTGCATTTTACAGTTTCAACTTATTTCCTTATTGAATAGAAAACCAATTTTACTGTATCTCTGTTATTCTATGTTAAACATATTTTAATAATATGTATTCATTTATTTCTTCTCATAAAATCCGTATCAGTGGTATCAGAGCAGTCTCCTCCTTGTCGTCTTAATGCATGTCCCCAAGGAGGCCAGGGTACAAAGAATTGGGTCTCGAGCTTGTTTCTCTTGAGGAAAAAATCTCTCGCATGCCAAAATAACCTCTCATGGTAGGAGAAAAGAAAGATGGCAGGATAGGATATCCTTTCAAAATTTTGCTTGAGGAATCCCTCACGCAACAAAGGAGCAAGATGATGGATAGTTTTGCACAAATCCTTAGGTGACTACCAATAGATGATGCATCTTCCTCGAGCGGAGGTGCCGCCCCCTTCAAGGTACAAATCAACTTCGATATTCCTATATTTGAAGTTCAGATAGATGCAAATGCTATAGACAAGTGGTTGAATCTACTAGAAGGGTATTTTTCTGTCTATAACTTTTCAAATAGAGAAAAATTACTTTTGCACTCCTCAAAGACACTCCCTATGTGAAAGATTGGTGGGAAAATTTCTGCGAGAAAAAGGAAATAGAGGAACCCTCATTATTTATAGTCATGAACACCTAGGAATCCTTCAAGGATGCTATTAAGGAACAATACTACCCTGTCGGAAGTTATGGTGACTTGTATATCAAATGGACCACACTGTGGCAAGAAAGAGACCAAGTAGTTCCAGATTTCACAAATATCTTCCATACCCTGCGCACCAAGATGGGTATCAATTATTCAGAGAGACATATGGTGCTCAATCATCGTGGTTCTCTACAAAGAAACATCCAGACTAAAATGGAATTTCTGGACATCTCGTCCTTGGGCGCAGCCTATCGATATGTTGTCAAAATCGAGCAGAAGCTTAAACAAAAGACACGACAATATGGGCCTGAGAACCCCTCACAGAAAAAACTAGGAAAGGGAAGCCCCAAACTATAGAACAAAGGATAGAGAAAATATGAACAATATTAGGACAACCAATCCAAGCTGCAAGAAAAGAAGGACACTAGAAATACAAAGAAGGATACCGAGAAGTGGTGTGATCTCCATAAGATCCCTTGGCATAACACTACTGATTGCCGCTCAAAGCAGTCGTTGTTGGCTGAAGTGAAAGCCTCTGAATTATATGTGGGTTCTAAATCCGAGTCAGAACCAGAAAGGGGAAGACAGATCATTAACACGGAACCTAGTGCCACTGTTGCTACCACCAAGCTCCAGCCTGGTGAACCAGACGAGACAGAAGAAGGAGAGCACATTTTCCATTCGCAAATTTGGGTAAAAGGCACACCACTGCACTTCATCATTGATAGCGGTAGCCAGAAGAATCTCATCTTAGCAGAGGTCTTCAAGCGGCTATCCCTTCCGACAACACCGCACCCGCAACCCTACACCATTGGATGGATCCGCCAAGGAAGTGATCTCCGTGTCAGCCAACAGTGTCAATTGTCATACGACATCAAGCCCTTAAAATGTGAGGTATTGTGTGATGTTTCTCCTCTCGAAGTTTGTAATGTTCTTTTGGGCCAACCTTATTTATGGAAATATCATCCTGTATATGAGTCTAGGCCTTGCAGTGTTATTATTACTTTGAACATGAAATTGTACATGATACCCGAGGCAGTCCCTCCTAGTGTTATTTCCTTGATATCTTCCAAGCAATGCAGGAAGGTCATCTCTTAGAATGAGAAATTTTATTTTTCGTGATTCTCTCTCAGAGTAAGCGAAATATCGCAACAACATTCAGGACCTCCGTGGTTGATATCTCCACACAACATAAACAAGTGGATAAGGTCATGGAAGAATACTCAAATATCTTCTCCTCTCCTATCGGGGTGCCTCTACACTGCCAGGTCAAGCATCCCATCGATCTGACCCCAGGCGCACTACTACCCAATGGGTCGGTCTACCATCGCTCTATGTTAGAAAATGAGGATATCAAGAGGTAGATCCAAGAACTTCTCCACAAGGGGCACATTCGTCCCATCTCATCGCCTTTTGGGATCCCAATCGTACTAGTGTAGAATAAAGATGGGACCTGGCGACTCTGCATTGATTACCGAGCCCTGAATAAAATCACAGTCCGGAACCGGTACCGGATTCCTCGAATCGATGACCTCCTTGATCAACTCATGGGGGAAAAATACTTTAGTAAGATTGATCTGAAGTCTGAATACCACTAGGTCCCAATAGAACATACAGATGTATGGAAGACTTCCTTCAAGTCAAAAGAAGGTATTTTTGAATGGTTGGTCATGCCCTTTGGTTTGACAAATTCTCCAACAAATTTATGAGGGTGATGGACAATATCCTTCGACCTTTCACCAATAATTTTGTAGTGGTGTATCTCGATGACATCCTCATCTACAACAAGGCTTGGGTGGAACACTTGCTACATATTCAACAGGTTCTGCACACCCTGCGACAACACAAACTATATGCAAACTTGGGAAAATTCTCCTTCGACATGGACAAGGTCCATTACTTAGGCTACATCATTGATCAAGATGGTGTGCATGTGGATCTAGACAAGATCCAGGTCATCTGTGACTGGCCAGCCCCAACCACACTCACTAAGATTCATAGATTCTTGGACTTCACCAATTTCTATCGCAGGTTCGTGTTGGGATTCTCTCATATCGCATGGGCCCTCAGCCAAGTAACCAGGGGTGGAAGTAAGGAAAAATTTGTGTGGGGCATGTCCCAACAACAAGCCTTCAATGAATTGAAGTAGGTTTGTGCTCATCCCTTGTACTTTCATTATCGGACCTACACCATCCCTTTGAGATCGAGACATATGCTTCAGACTATGCTGTGGTGCCGTTCTCACTCAACACAACCACCCCGTGGCGTATCATAGTGAGACACTATCAGATGCTATCCATTAGTACCATACTTATGAAAAAGAAATGCACTCCATTGTCAAATCCTGCCTCCAGTGGAGACATTAAATTCTGGGGAAGGAGATAGTCATCCACACTAATCACAAGTCACTATAGTTCATGCAGACCCAAGGAAGTTGCAGAATGTCCGCCATCAGAAGTGGTCCACATACTCTCGACAATTCCACCTCAACATTAAGTATAAAATGTGAAGTAAAAACTAAGTTGCTGATTGCCTCAGCTGACCTCCATTTGCGACACTCATCACAGTGCTAGACTCTTGCAGCCATGAGACCACTGGATGGCCCTAACTCTATGAGACAGACCCTGACTTCTCCAATACCTACCAAATTTTGGGAGAAAACTCAGTGGTCACTAATTTCCATATTCATGACAGGATGTTGTGCCATATAGGCCATCTCTGCATTCCATCAAGAGAGCACGCGAAGCTGATTTGGGAATCTCAGTACAGTTGGGTGACAGGACACTTTGGCGTCGAAAATATAGTGGTCGTGATGCAGAAAAATTTCTACTCGCTGAAACTTCGACATGATGTCGACAAGTATATCAGGTCCTGCACCACCTGTGCTATTTCCAAACTGACCTTTAAGAAACATGGCCTGTACACCCCTCTTCCTACTCCTGACAAGCCATGGGAATCCAACTCAATGGACTACATTTCGGGCCTCCCATCCACCAAGAGGGGCAATGACTGTGTTTTTTTGGTTCTTGATCACTTTTCCAAGATGACGATTCTAGTCGCCTGCAAGAATAACATCACTGTAGAGGCCACTACCAAGATCTTCTTTGAACGCCACTACCATTGTATCAGATAGACCCTGACTTCTCCAATACCTACCATATTTCCTTCAACCATATTTCCTACCATTATTGGACACCTCAGAGATAGAAGAGCAATTGAAACAAACAAAGCTCAACCCTGAATTCATGCAACATGAATCCAATGATCATATTTTGGACACACAGATCAAATTCACCCGACAACAAAGGATCCAACTTTATCGAGTTGTCAAAGTAGGGCAGCTCTTGCACCAAGGCAAGTGGCTCACCTAGGGCCAAATTCAACAAACATTTATTCATTTGATGGGGGAACTCAACACAATGGAGAAAATTGATTCCTAAGGGGGGAGGATTGATCCATATGGATTTCAGTGGCCTCCCGCCTATTCCAATTGGTTCATTTTGGCAATTTGTTTCCTAGTTTTCAGGTCCCTGACTTGCAGGGCCATTTTGAGGCCCTAAACAACTTTTTTAGGGCTCTCCACAGTTGAAAATGATCTTTCAAAGATTGCAAAAAAATGCATAGTCCTTGGATATAACTTTCCAATGGGCTATCGTGTGCCTAAAACAGAGATCGTATGCAAAAGTTACAACCTCGGGAAGTTGATGTACTAACTTACCCAAACGGGGCCCACATGACTTTTGGTGCTTCATCTCCTAGGGTTGGGTTTTTGGATGTATAGGGTTTTTGACATTCCTGTTTATTGTAAAAATGGATTCAGAGCCTCATTTTAATGATCTTCTTATGAATGAGCGCAACCGTCACATCTCTTCTTGGAGATAAACCACCACCATTCCAATACGATTGTTTTCTGCTGCATTTTACAATTTTAACTTATTTCCTTATTGGATAGAAAACCAGTTTTACTGTATCTCTATTCTTTTGTGTTAAGTATATTTTAATAATCTATATTTATTTCATTATTTTCATAAAATTTGGATCAAAATATGCTCCAGAATTCACCCTCCATGGTTGCTCCAGGTCCAAGCTCTTCTTCCCTGCTCTCTGCTTGTTGTTCATGCAAAAACATTGACTGTCTAAAACTATTGTAACTACCCATACAAATTTAGTCTAATTTTGTTTTCTTTCTTGATTTACACTCTTCCCCAAATTTATTATACTCAACCCCCATGCTCCCAATAACTATGGGATGTGACTTCTCACACCCACCCTCTTACATGTATTCAATGATTGGCTTTGGGGACATTTAATCATAAATTAGAGGGTTCATATACCAATAGTAATTTTAGGAAGTGGGTTGAATTAATAAACATGGGTAATTCCCCCTTGGAATCCTATTAGACATTCTCTTAGATCCTACCCTCTATTTTGTATTAGTTTATTCCCCATCTTTTTCCATATCCCCCAGAAGTTGGCTTCACATTTTATTATTAAAATTTAGAAATACAATTTGCATATACATCGTTTCGCCACAAACATATTTATATCTACATTAAGCATTATTTAAAATGGGGATTATAGCGAGGATGTTACATACCCCCTCCCCTACAATTGTGCTTCATCCTTGGTGCACATTATGCTGATATACATATAAAAAATTACATCACAATGCTTAATAAAATTATGCAGTTTCACAACTCCAACAACAATTCCAACCAAAATCTCCTATTCCTCTCAACCTACTAACCCAAGGAATGTACCCCTTTCATTAATCTCAGTCCATCAATTTGTACCATTATTTTGTTAGGGCCCCCAACATAGATTGTCTAGGAATATAAGATGTGGTTCTGGAACTCTAGCTACTCAAAATGGAGTCTTGCATTCTTATATTCTAGTTTCTTCAAATTTGTCAAAAAATTGCGGGTATTCCTCCCACATAGTTTCTCCATGCTCCCATGTAGCATATTCAGAACCATTGCATGTCCATTAAATATTTACGATCCCTATGGATTTTTTTCTGATCACTTTGACTTTCTGGTCCAGGATGCATACTAGTTCCACCCAGAAATCCCCTTCGTATTCCACCTAGATCACAATCCAATCAATTATGTGGTTAGGGCCAGGAACATATTTCTTTAATAATGACACATGAAATAAATTATGCACTCTCATTGATGTAGGAAATGCTAGCATGTATGAAATTGTCCCTATCTTTTCTAATATCTCAAAAGGTCCACAATATCTTGTTGTAAACTTTGGGCAACTTCCTAATCTTAGTGAACTTCTCTTTGTTGTCACTTTTAAAAATACATGTTTGCCCACTTTAAAATATTTGAAAACTATGTTCTTGTCTGCATAACTTGTCTTCCTGTCATGGGAATCCTTTAAATTCTTCTTGACCTTTTCCATTTTCTCTTCCATTTCCTTCAATAGATTTATCCCAATAATTGCTCTATCTGTTGGATTATCCCAACTCACTGGCGTGTTACACTTCCTTCCATACAATGGTTCAAATAGGCTCATTTTTAATGAGGATTGATACCCATTATTGTAAGAAAATTCAACTGAGTATATTCCTCCCACTTTGATGGTTGGTCCATCACATACATCTTGAGCATGTCCTCAATTATTATATTAGTCATCTTTGTTTTCCCATTTGACTCTCGGTGATACGTTGTATTGATATTTAAATTTGTCCCAAATCCTTTGGACAAACCCTTCCAAAATTGGATGTAAATTTTGGATATCTGTCTTAAATTATTGCCTTGGGCACTCCATGTATCCTGGCAACTTCCTTTATGTAGATTTCTACAATATTTTATGCCTTGTGTGTAGTCTTCATTGGAATAAAATGTGTTGCGTGAGTTAATTTATCCACCACCACGATGATGGAATAATGTTTCTTCACTATTATGAGTAGCTTTGCAATAAAATCCACCGTGACTACCTCCCATTTCCATTCTAGAACGAGCAATGGTTGTAGTAGCCTAGCTGGATGTCTATGGTTTGTCTTCAACTTTTGGCATTCTAGGCATTTGGCTATATAATTAGGCACTTATTTCTTCAGTCAAGGTAAAAAATATTGGCTTCTTACAGTTGCAATTGACTTCTGATATCTTGGGTGCCCAACATACGACACATTGTGCTTTTCCCTCATCACTGTATTTTTCAGCTCATTGGAATTCGACACATAAACTTTTCCTTTGTACATGATAATTCTATCTTCTTTCACCTCAAAGTCTTTAAATTTTTGCTGTAATGTCTTTTATTGCCAAATATTGTTGATTTGAATTTGTTGCTACAATAATTTTATCTTTGAGATCAATCTTGTACATGTTGATGGGTGCAATATGCATCTCATGTGCTCTCTTGCTGAGTGCATCAACCACTTGATTATCTTTGCCTTTGATGTGATTAATCTAGCTTGTCTGGAATTTAATGTGGGTTGTCCAAACAAATGTTTCATACCACAATGGTTTGTCCTTAGTTCAAATTTCATCCCCACGAGGTAATGTCTCCACATTTTTAATGCATGAATAATGATTTCTAATTCTAGATCATGGGTAGCATAATTCCTTTCATTCTCTTTTAATTTTTGGGACTCATAACATACTACATGATCTTTTTGTGTTAGGACTCCACCAATCCCTTCCTTACACAAATCGGTGCACACCAAAAAATCTTCATCCAGATCTACAATCTTCAATATTGGTGCACTTGTCAAGATGTATTTTAGCTACTCAAAGCTATATTCACACTTGGGAGTCCATTCAAATTTCACTCCATTCTTTTGCAAAGAAGTGATTGAGCTTGCCAACTTCGAGAATCCTTTTATGAATATTCGGTAATAACTGGAAAGACTCGTGAATGATCTGACCTCAGTCACATTTCTTGGCGTTTTCCATCCTCTAATGGAATTTATCTTCTCGAGATCAACTACTATCCCTTCGACAAAAATGATATGCCCCAAGTGTAAAATCCCTAGTTTTAATCCCTGTGAATTAGAATGTAATTGTACAAATGTGATTTAGGCTGGTGAGACTATGTGTTGGGGAGAAGAGCTTGTATTGGCTTAATATGGCTGGGCGCCAAATGGTCTATTATGGGCATTGAAATAATTAGTCAAAATAATAATCACTAGTTGCAATATGATAGGGATGAAGAACGATGGGGGTCCAATAGGGATTTATTCATGGGTATTAATCCAACCCACATTCCTGAATTATGTTATCATTGTTTAGAACCTTATAATTTTTGTTGAGTGTTCCTAAATCCAATCGTTGAATTCATGTAAGAAGGTGGGTGTGAGGAGTCACATACCTGAGTTATTGAGAGCATGGGCATGAGTATAATCATCTTGGGGAAGAGTGTAAGTCAATTCAAGAAAGAAAACAAGGGAGGGAATTCATATGGCCAAGGGGGTAGTTTTTGGACAGTCACATTTTTACATGGAGAGCACTTTTTACTAGCAAATTTTGGACAACAAGAGATGAGATGAGTGCTAGGAAGAGAACCAATCACGTTGGGATTGAAGGCATCCATTGTTGGGTTATGTATTTTGTTGATAAAGAGGCATGTGTGCCTGCAAATCATTTTGTAAGCATGTAAAGTGTTTTTATGTTGAGAAAATGACTTAAGATCCTTATGAGGGATGTTGTGAGCACTCTTGGAGTAGCTGGGAGGATTCTTGATAAATTAGATGCATTGGAGCCCTAGAGGGAAGTGGGAAGGCTTGAGAGATTGTGTGTAGTGAAGGGGATCCCATTCCTTGGGTTGTACAGGCTGTGGGGAGCAAAGATGAACCTGGGTTTTGGGGCTATTCTGTGTGGAGACTGGATTTCCGTAGGGTTAGATCTCCTTGTGGACTCATAGCCTTAACTCAGGGGTGGATTTTTGTTGATAGAAAACAAATAAAAATTCATATGAATGGGAGGTTCATCCTTTGTATGCAGCTAGTTGGCCAGCTATTAATAGATAAGTTCTATGTTATGTTTATTTTGATATTCTAATGTGTAAATGGTTTATATGGATGTTGTGTATTTATTGTTTTCTTGATAAGTTGCATTCACGTTTTAATATATGTTGTTAGGTGCATTTAGAATTGTGGTATCAATCAAATGGTTAAATTGTGTGTGATATGTAGATGGTAAGCTATAGGAAAATAATACGCAGAAAATATTATTTTTTAATGTGTATTCCACACGTAATGTGCTCAGATGGAGGATAGGTACACTCCAATATGGTATCAAAGATTTTGGTTCAAACACTGAGCTTGTATGGGCCAAGAAATAGTGGGAATTTTGACAAATGTGTTGTTACATTTTTGTTTGTGACGAATTTGGGGGAAAAAAATATAATATTAAAGAGAAATACCCAAATTCGTGGAAAAAATTCGAGTTTAAATGCATCTTAACTATTTTAGAGGTTTAATAGAGTCGCTCTGTAGAATTGCGGAGCTAGTTTTGACTTGCAAGGTTGAAATTCGTGTTTTAATGGATGTTGTAGCACTAGGAAGAGATCAAGGAAATGATGGACGAGATCATGTTTGATCTCAAGATCAACAACTTATATTCATTGAGATAAATTTGAAATTTGAAATTTTCCGACCGTTTAGAAGGTTGAGAAAATCAACGACCAGGATTCATTTTCGGGGGTTTGGGAAATGGATCACAATGAAGGTCTAGATAATTTTCATTAGTTTGGGAGTTGGATTTGATCGACGGTCAAGACCATTTTAACTAGTATATCGAAAGTCTAGATTTCCCTGAGATTTGGTCGATTTTGTTTTTATGTATTGGAGTTGGCTAAGAGAATTCATTGATGGTTGATGGTTGGGTCAGCAAAATCAGCGAAGTGTTTAAGTTGCCAACAAAAAATGTCGATGGATCGATGGTCAGGCGTCGATCAATTCAACGAAGTGTTCGATCGAGCAATAGGAAGTGTTGATGACCGATTGGCCGATGGTCAAGAATCGACTGAATTGGCGATATGTTCAAGTCATCCAAGAGAAACAAATGATGGCTAATGAAGGAAAGAGGGTGATGATATGTCATGCCACATCAACATCCATGTGTCATGCCACATCAACATCCACATCTTGTTCCATGCCATCCAATTTGACACCTCATGATGATGTGTCATGCCACATCAACATCCATGTGTCATGCCACGTCAATAGTGTCTACGTCAACCTCGAAGTGGGCGATGGAGAATGGTTGGGTCAACCAAACTAGAGAAGTGTTTTTCCAGTCAACAAGGATTGTCAATGGTTGGTTCGACCAATTTGGCGATGTGTTACAAGTGGTTTCCAAGAGAAATGATCGATGACCTGTTGGGCCCTTCGTTTTGTTGTTAGAAGTTGCGCAAGGAATGATGCAGTTCCAATTTTGTTGAAACAAAGGTTTCGCAAGTCACAGAGGAGCTGGATAATAGAACAAAGAAAGAAACCAAAAATGGTTGGAAGGAAGGACAGCGCAACACTAGCATGGAGAAATAAGTTACAACAAAACAAAAATAATAAATCATGTGAAGTCTCAAACCCGAAAATCCCAATTGTCTTACATATACGGGAAGAATATGATTGTAAAGGGTTGCAGGTTGTTGATTGTTGATTTTTTTATTGTTCAGATGGAGATGTAGTCCAGATGGTTGAGGTCTATGTTATTGTCCATTTTGGGTAAATGTTAGATAAAGTTCCAAGAGTCTAGGTTCTTGGAACCAGACCAAGGCTGTAACGGAGTCATGTCCTGCTGTAATGTTGGAAGAGAAAAGGTTTGGGTTAACCTTGTCTCTCAGTAATAGAGTTTTGGTTTTAAGCTTTGGCATGGCCAAGTTGTGTCTATAACTGAGTAGAATATAAGAAGATTCATATGATTTCAATACAAAGAGAGACTCAAATTTTGAAATTACTATGTCTGTTTAGCTTCAGATTATCTTGAATGTTATTTCATATTATCTTTATGTTGGATCTGATTAATGGGATATAGTTTCTTTATGGCTGCAACACAACTCTGTTTTCTTTAATCTAAGTTAGGAATGTTCACACAGTTTTGGGTTTAATCTGTCTTGCGCAAGACTATAGAGATCCTAAGACTGTATGGATTTGTCTAAGCGTTCTTCTTACCCTTCCCTATTTTCCTTGTCTTGGCTGCACTTCAGGTGATACTTATTCCTTTCAAGGAAGATGAAAATGCCAACGCTCTAGACTACCTCGGTACCTTTTGTTGGTTAGTTGAGAAGGACCCTGGTCTGATCAATTCTGCACCAACAAAATGGTTTCGTTGCCGAGACCTACTTCAAGAGGGAACCTATAGGGAGAATGCTTCCAAGGATCCACTGATCCAATATTCACTAGTGGTGGGAGAAAAATTGCGATGCCTTCATATGGGAATAATCGGAGTTACAAGGTAAATAGGTGAAAGATACAAGAGAGGTTATCCTTTACTCAGAAAGATCAAGAGATCAGTACGAGATATTCTAGGTTAAATTTTCGAAAGAATTATTCCATTGGATAGAGAGGCTCAAGAAAATTTGAAATTCCAAGAACGAGTCAAGAAGACCTGTACTTGGGATACAAAAAATATTATAGCACTTCATCGACTAGATCATTTGATAATGTGAGTAGTTGATTTATGGGTCAATACAACACTCGAAGGATACATTATTGAGTTTGCAGCTAAGAACCACTAGTATTTTTCAAGGACAGAAGAAGATTTGAAGAAAGACGCACGGGGAAGGCTACTAAGAGAAATTCCCCTGTGGATTAAGGTATTATTGATGGAGGAGGGGATGTTGATCATCTCCTCGACTGAGATGACAACCTAAAAACCCACGCTTGGGGTGGGGTGACTTTGGGGTGGGATCATGGCCTGAGAAAGGGAAGAGGGTTCTTTGATAAATGGGGGAGTGACAAGAAATGGATGCAAGGAAAGAGTGAGCCTTGAAAAGATCCACCATAGTTGAGTAGTGGTGGCACGGTAATACAAATAAAGTGGTAAAGTAGTCCGAGGTGTTGAGGAAAGAACTCGGACCAGGAGAATTCGATAAAGGACAGGAGGAAGAGTTGCAGAATATGATAAGATAGGGAATACTAACCAGTCAAAGACTAAGTGAGAGAGAAGTGT
Organism: Picea engelmannii; assembly: GCA_009831015.1. Taxonomy (NCBI): domain Eukaryota; kingdom Viridiplantae; phylum Streptophyta; class Pinopsida; order Pinales; family Pinaceae; genus Picea; species Picea engelmannii. Next base: position 791,525 of record ML781927.1, on the reverse strand, counting down.
AGAGAGAAAGAAGTCCCCAAGAAGGGGAACATGAAGAAGGTTGTGTAGAATAAAGGGAAGATCAAGCCGACATTGATATTGTAGAAGAAACATAAGATTCATCCCCGATACTAGGAAATATCTGGAGCCTGACTGAAGAGACCACTCCAAAGGATGAGAACGAGACCCCCCAGATAAAATAAACTCACCTAGAAGCCAGTGGAACCAACCCCGAATCACCCGTACCCCAATTTTCTTCTATACCAGTGGTAAATTCTGTACTACCTTCTTATGCTATTCCTATTTCAATTCATTCAGTTAGTTAGTCACAGGTGGTGAGTACGAATAATGGGAGGATAGTGGGATCCCCTAGTAGATCGCAACCAGGACCATTAGGGTTTACTTTGATTGGAGCAGTAAGATCAACAATGGCTGGAAACACGAGAGGATCGATCACTCAATACCCATAATTTTGGGGTAAAGGAGACGAGGATGTTGAGAAGCATTGGCTTTTGTGTGAAGCAATTTGGAGGTTAAGAGGGACTCTAGATGAAAAAAAACTGGTTGAATTCCAGACTACCTTGAAAGGTCATGCTCTCAAATGGTACATGAAAGCTATTGAGCCAGGAGGAGTGCAAGGATAGGCATTCACACTTGGCCAAGTTCAGATAAAATTCATAGCAGAGTTTAAGTTTCCTTAGTCAGAACAACTAGCTCTGTCTGAGTTGCGCAAGATTCAACAGAGGGAAGGAGAATATGCTTGGGAATATAGTCATAAGTTTAAGGATTCTAATGGGAGGCTGGAAAATCCAATTCATGAAGATCACCAGAGAGAATGGTACATCTAGGGATTGCTACCTCTAACACAAATTTCATGAACACAACAACGGATAACCTCCTCGATAGATGCCATGGAACAATCAATGAATATTGAAGCCATGGAAGGATATCTAGGGAGGCTGAGGGTTACCAGACCCCTAACGGATGCAAATTTGGCGCAACTGCAAGGAAAAATATCAGTGCTGACAAAGAAGATTCAAGAATTGACGATACCCATACCAGGATGACCTCAAGTCTGTACTGGATGCTACACAGAGGGGCATCTGGTGAATGAATTTCCACATATGAGTGGAATGGGACCTCCTCAAAATCTGATGGGACCCTCATGAGGACCCATGGGAGGATTTGTGTAAGTATATGCGAAATCACCATTCCATACCCCATTCATCTGTTAAGAGATAAATAGGGAATTCAAGGGACAAATATCCAATATTAATATCATTACTCATGGAGGAGGAAAGACTAGCACAGATGCTGATAATCTGCCTAAGATCCAGAATGAAGCACCTAAGGAGGACATGTATGACCCTATGAAACATAATCTATTCTTTAAATATGCAATAGAAGTATTCCAAAGTATACCTGTCCCTAAAATAGAAGAAACCCCCCCTCATCCCACCATTTATCCTAAGATTTCACAATTCCATGATTCACCCCCTGCAACCCGAAACCCTGTAATTTTGATGAGACAACCCGAGGAGTCGCAAAATGTAGTCAACCTTTGGTTTCAATTATTTTCTGATATTCTTAGGAATGAATAATTGACAAAGAAGTTGCGCAATGCCCTGTATCTAGACCTGGAAATGGAGGAATCCTCGGGAGATAGAATTATGACTAATCTTCCTAAGAAGAACACTCAAAGAGTGCAAAGAAGGAAACTACAGACTGGGAAAGAGTTTAGACTAGCAATCCAGCTAGATGAGTTTGAGATTAAGGATGTTATGTTAGATCTAGGATTTGATGTTAACATGTTTCCTAAAAGGACTTGGGAAGCTTTAGGGAAACCATAGTTGACATATTCCCCAATCCAATTGAGAATGCCCAATTAATATTGTATTTTCCTAATAGGAAGGCTGGGTAATGTGGAGATAGATGTTGTGAAAGTAAATACTGTATCTGATTTTGAGGTGATCAAAATCATGGTGGATAAGGACCCTTATCCTACACTACTTGGTATTGAATGGGCTTATGATAACTATGTTGTTATTGACCTAAAGAGGGACACTCTAACATTTGAAGAAGACAAAATAAAAGTAGTTTATCCCTTGGATCCATATGTAGGCCCTCGATACACGGAACCAAGATACAACAATATGGAAGGAGAGGATCTATATCAGCTATATGTTGTAACAACAGGAATGAGAGTAGACTATATCAATCCTACGAACGATGGATCAGTAAGTTGGAGGAGCATACAATCAACGGATGGAGATTCAGAACTAGCATTTGACAGTTGGCAACAAGGTGCATATGAAAGAGTTTCAAGATGATGCAAAACTGTTAGAGAAACGAGATGGGTTGGAACTGAGGTTAGATAACATCCGACATACAATGGTACCTCAGACCTTGGAATTTTTCTGGTTAACATGGAAGAAAATATAGCATAATATCAAAGGATCATAGTTCTAGACTTAGCCTTGGAAGAGACCTCTGCTAGGTGGTGGGCTAGTCATAAGGAAACAATTAGGAACTAGGAGGATGTGAAGTGTGTTATTCAATCTCGATTTCAAGATAAGGAGCAATTGAAATCAAAGATGTAGATGGTTTTCAAGTTGCACAACTGTTCGATGGACAGTCTGATCCTAAAACACACATCGAATAGTGTGTAAGACAGTGGAAAGTTGTGAAAGTACCATCTCACTTGTGGATTCAATTATTTCTCCATTCGCTAGGTTCGATACCAAAATCTTGGTACATCCATGAATAGACCAGAAGACAGACCCGCAGTTGAAAAACATTAGCAGACCAATTTTTCAAGGACTTCTATTTTACAAGTAAGTACCCTGAGCTTAAGATAGTCGTGCAAAGAATTAAAGAAATGATTTTTACCAATGTTTATAAAAGAAAATCAGAACCAATGGTATGTGCCGAACATAGTCGAATGCTTCGGTCTAACCTTCACTTATACACATAAAAGACACCCATAGAATGCTACAAAATCGAGAAGGATTTGGAAAACCCTGATGATTTATAAGAACTAAGAAATTTAGCAATTGAGGAAACATAAGGAAGTAGATCCAGAAAACGCTGCCCAGTCAGACTGATAGATCTTATAACCACCCATTAAAGTTGAGAAAATTCAACATAGGAACTATTGAGCAACCCAAGATAGTTGTTGTAGGAGATTACTCTGATGAGAAAACTAGTGAGGAAATACATACCTTGTTGTGGGAGTATGAGGACTTATTCCCAAAGAAATTTTCAGAGCTAAAAGGGATAAAAGGAGATATGGGAGAGATGAAAATTTGAACTAAAACTAGGATCAAAACCTGTAAGGAATAGACAATATCGTCTTAACCCCAGAGTGAAAGAGAAGGTTAAGAGGGAAATAGACAAGATGCTTGAGGCCGGACTGATTTTTCCAATTGAAGAAGTAGAGTGGGTTAGCCCCATAGTCATCTAAAGCAAGAAATGTACAAAGGACATTAGGATATTTGTAGACTACAAAATCCTTAATTATGCCTTTGTGCATGACCCTTTTCCTACACCTTTTACTGACGAGGTGCTAGAACAGGTTGCGGGGAAAGAGTCGTACTCATTTACGGATTGATTTTCGGGGTATCACCAAGTAAGAATTACCAAATAAGACAAAAAGAAGACCACATTCATAACATAATGGGGGTAATTTTCATATAATGTGATTCCCTTCAGTCTAAATAACTCCCTTGTAGTTTTTTCCTAGATTGTGATAACAACCTTCCGATAATTCATTCACAAATTTATTGAAGTTTATATGGATGACTGGACTGTGTATAGTCTGCTAAAAGAACACGTACTTCTACTACGACTAATGTTTGATTGGTGTAGGGAGCTATGGATATATTTAAACCTCATAAAGTGTATCTTTTGTGTGCCACATTGAAATCTGTTAGGCCACATAGTATGCCGAGAAGGAGTGCTGGTAGAACTAGCCAAAGTTGCATTCATTTTGAATATGCCACCTCCTACGAGTGCTAAGGAGTTGCACTCAACGTTGGGGAACACATGGTACTATCTCAAGTTCATCAGAAGGTATGCGAATATTACTGCACCCCTAGAAAATCTACTAAAGAAGTCTGAATTGTTCCAGTTGACACCAGAGTGTGATCAAGCGTTTGACATCTTGAAGGAAAATATCATCACAACACCTATTTTGATATTTCCAAATTGGGAAAAGGAATTTCATGTACACATGGATGCATCAGGTATTTCCCTGGGAGCCATCTTAACACAACCAAGAGATGGAAATATAGATCATCCCATCTATTTTTCTAGCAGGAAGCTATCTCAAGCTGAGCACAACTATACAACCACATAAAGGGAGGGGTTGGCTATGATTTATGATTTACAAAAGTTTAGACATTACTTGTTAGGCTCTCATTTTAAATTCTTTACTGATCGTTCTGCGTTAAATTATCTAGTTAACAAGCCTGTCTTGGAAGGAATAATTTGTCTATGGTCGTTACTGTTTCAAGAATTTTCATTTGAGGTGATTATCAAACCTGGAAGATGCAATGTGGGTCCCGATCACTTTTCCAGATTGGAGTCAAGGGAGAGTGGCGGAGAAATCGATGATCAACTCCTAGATGTAGACCTGTTCCAAGTTGAGGCAATACCAAAATAACAGGAAGACATAGCAGTTTTCCTGAGTAGAGGGGCTTGCCTAGAAACATACTCTGCAACTCAGAAACGATATATGGTGGTTCGAGTAGCAGACTATCAATTGATCGCGGGGAAATTTTATAAGTTGGGCCTAGACAATATCCTCAGGAGGTGCGTTTTGGACCGTGAAAGACATGATATCCTCTGGGAGTGCCACAATGTAGTTGCAGGAGGCCATGTTGGAGGAAAGGCCATTACGCAGAAAGTCTGTAATGTCCCCACTTTGGGACATCATCATAGTGCAGAGATTTATGATGACCAGAGTAGCCAGATGGATGCTAGAGCGAGTACAGGGGTATTTGAGAGGCATTTTGGGGTCCAACTTGCATTGATGATCATATTCCATCATTATGAGCCATTCCACATAGGTTGGATTTGGTTTCATTGCATTCCGATGATTTCCATGATTTTGACTATTTTGAGCTATAAGTCAATGGAATTCACTGAAGAGGTTATTTTGGGCACATTACTTGGAGGAACCTCTCAGTGTAATAGCTCATTGGAATCAGGAGGAGAAACACTACAGGATGGGATGGCTAGAAGTGACTTTCAGTGGCCAGGGAAGCCATAAGGAGAGATAAGGAGATTTTCAAAGGTAAAAAGGTTAATTAATTAATTAAAGTGGTTTAATTAATTAATTAAATATTAATAAAATGAAAGTCACTTTGGAGGGACAAGGTGAGCCAAAAAGTATAAAGGAAAGGCAAGGGCCTCTTCTCATTCATTCATGTAAGATCTTATTTTGATTTCTGGCTTCTAGCTAGTGAGCCCAATATTGGGGGTTTTGAGGGTTTTGACATAACAAACCCTAGAGGACGATTCAGTGGTGAAAGATTCCACCTATCTTGTCCCAAGCTTGGTCTCAGAGATGCAATACTCTCCCACACCATTCTAGTTCCAGATCTACTCAGTTGCAGGAGGATTCTACATCAGTTTCAGGTGCAGATAGAGAGAGGGCGCACCAGTTGAGGGATTCCAACAAGAGGGGTGCACCATCTTTGGAGAGAGATTCGTTGTAGGATATTGGCAGGTCCGTTGAGGATTCTATCACTTGGGTTTTCATTGCAGGGCCTTGGACATCAGATCTAGTGCTTTCTGAGACAGTTTTATGGCTCAGATTATTTCTTGAGCAGTGGGGCGAATTGAAGAGAAGGAGGGCGTTTTTGAGATC
>ML781927.1:756486-776052 GCA_009831015.1 Picea engelmannii | reverse complement strand
GGCTTTCACCATAAGGGGACCACTTTGGAGTTCATCCATTTGTTTACCTTTGCATCGATTGGTTTCCACTTGGACATGGGTCCTCCAACCATTCTCATCAAGGGAATCATATCAATCAATTACTTGGCATCAACCAATGACATAAATCAAACCAAACCATTTACATCAATGACATATGATCCAACAATCTCCCAAGTAATCAAACCATTGGCATCAATGACAAACCATTGGCATCAATGACAACATGATCCAACAACCATATCTATCTATACCTAATTTGACTTAAGCATATACATTACGATGAACAGTCATAATGAAAGGAATATGCCAAGTTAATATTAATTTGGAAAACAAGTTACAAGCACTTACAAGCCATGTCTGATGTTGCAGTACCTTATTCAAGTTCTCCATGTCCAACTCTTACATGGAAATATTGATATCAAAATGTTGATGCTTTATCATAGGATCAAAGGTTTGACACCTAAAATCTTCCCCCTTTCAACTTGGAAATGCCTTCAATTTATAGGATTGGGAGGCTCAACCACGATGGGATAATTAGGGAATTGGTTGAGGATATGGATCCACAACTTGGGATTTTATCCTAATATAGTTCCATAGGATAATATTAGACCCAAAAAAACCTCATCCCTTCAGAGTTCTCCCTTAAGAAAAGGCACGATTCACCATATTTCCTTCTAACTAAAGTGGGGCTCCCCCTGAGTTAGAGATAGGGCTCCAATGGAACTCCTTAAATAAGGCCAAGGGGGTGCCACCCTATGAAATGGAACTAACCCACCATGGCTAGGGTGGTTCCACCCTTCCTAAATTCTCAAAAAATGATCAAACTTCCAAGTGAAAAGCATATATTTGGCCTTGAAATGATGGGTTTCTTCCTCCAATATGACTTAATGGTCATGGAAAATGTCTTTCACGAATTCAATGAGTTATGACACTTGGAAAAGTGCATGCGACACTTAGTAAGGTCGATATGGAACTTGAAAAAGTGCATGTGACACTTAGTAAGGTGCATACGACACTTGCAACACATGTGACACTTAGGGTGAAATACTTAAGTGTGGAATTTTGATGTGTAATAGATGCCCCCTAAATTTTGAGGTTAGAAGAGAAACTTGTTGACAAAGTGTCCTTAGACACACAATTTTATTGATAAGGAAAAAGTGATTACAATCTGAAGTGAGAAGTCATAATCTACTCCTTAACCTCACTTGAAGAAGGATCTAGTTAATATAGCTCAACTCTAAACTAAAAACTAGGAGAACAACCAATCAAATAATCATATGAGTATGATAAGTGTTCTTTACATAGAATCTAGGTGTCCTTATCCTAACAAACTAGAATAAATTAATTTCTAAAAACATTTATACTAGAAAATACTTAGACTATAGAACTTTAGGATTATGAGGCTAAAAATTGTTGGATTTACTTCACACACACCTATGATTTATTTTTCCTAAGGTTATTCCTTGTTTATTAGTCATAATTAGTCATTATCCAGTCTCCTATATTTTAGGGGAGAATATTTCACCTAGAGAATATTCTCTTTCAATTGACACTTTAGTTTGACTAGTTGAGTTGAGTTTATATGTTGCATTGGTTTTGTCACCATGCAACATTGATATCATCACCAACTCACTACTCTTTCTTCAGTCAATTAATCAAAGACTAGTTGACTAGTTAACTCAGCTAGGTGGCAGTTCACTCCCGTAACTGCCTGAGAGACTAGACTAGGTGGCAGTTTACTCTTGTAACTATTGGTGTGTGTCCAGATCAATATAGACCACCACTATGGCTCATTATTTACCAATTTATCCTATATATATTTTAAATTATTCACTCTTTGAGTGTGGAATACGGTTAATGAGAATTCTTCCATTCTTTCTATCTTGCTTCTTCTTTCTCAATTTCTCTCTGCAAATGTGTGTAGTATTTTCTAGAAAGATATATTATTTGTAGGTTGAACACATTTACATGGTATTAGAGCCGACAGACTACTAAGAAAAAGATACACCAAATCATTTTTTGCAGGTACAAAAGATTGAAGACAACAAAGCGATGGATTATTCGTCGGAAATACTTCTCACGCCTCATAATTATTTGGAATGGAAGCCAAAAATTTTTCTTTTGCTAAGATGCAAAGGATTATACCAAATTACTATGGAAATGGAATTAGAACTTGATTCTATCGATGAGAAAAATGATTTTCTCAATAGACAAGATATGGCCATAGGAAGTATCAGCATGTCTGTTTTCCCGAACTTTTCCATCAAGTATATGAAGAATCACAAGGATTAAATCCAAATGAATTATGGACCAGATTGGAGTTTCTATTTGGGAATAAAGAATACTGTGAATATTTCATGCATGAGGTTGAACAGATAGAGCCAGAAGAGAAACCATTAGAAGATCAAGTCTCTTATTATGAAGAGTCTTCTACAAAAGTGTCTACATAAATTTGTATTCCAATAATTGAAGATGATGTCTACTCCATTTCAAATTTGTTTTCTGAAATGCATGTGGAAGATATATGGCATGCATCTCAGGAGTCACATGCAGACACTGTTGCATGCATCATGCATGCATCTCAGGAGACAAAAAGGGAGCCGCGCACATCAGACACCATTCTGATATTTTCTAAGACAAATTTGCAGAAAAAAATTGGATATTTTAATTCCTCTTAGGAAAATATCCAATTTCAAAAAAAAAATTGTCCGAAACGGTGTTCGGAAAGTGAAGTTATGATCGTTTTAAAATCAACAAAATTTCAACATTTTTCTGGAAACGGTCGTACGGTTTTCAAAATTTCATCCAAAATTTATTTGGATATTATTCATTACAAGAAGATAAAGTGGATATGTGTGGAAATATCAATGATGCATATACTTCATTAGATCCATGCATACATCTACATCTTCAACAAAATCTTCAAAGAGCACAAACTTGCACAGTTGCGAGGTCTTCTTAGAGTGAAGGACATGGTTGCTTAACAACTGCCTTTTGTTCCTTATCATTTTTTATTTTATGCATTTTCATTTGAGGGGGGTTTTGTTCCCATGAGTTTTTCCCTCTTTTCTCATTTAGTTCAGTGTATCTTTTTTATTTGGGTACCTAACATGGCCTCATAGCCGGGACCCATTCTTTATTTTCACCATAGAGATGTTCAGGGGGGGTGTTGGAGTTACTTCACACACACCTAGGATTTATTTTTCCTAATGTTATTCCTTGTTTATTAGTCATAATTAGTCATTATCTAGTCTCCTATATTTTAGGGGAGAATATTCCACCTAGAGAATATTCTCTTTCAGTTGACACTTTAGTTTGACTAGTTGAGTTGAGTTTAGATGTTGTATTGGTTTTGTCACCATGCAACATTGAGATAATCACCAACTCACTACTCTTTCTTCAGTCAGTTAACTGAAGACTAGTTGACTAGTTAACTCAGGTAGGTGGAAGTTCACTCCCGTAACTGCCTGAGAGACTAGACTAGGTGGCCGTTTACTCTTGTAACTATTGGTGTGTGTCCATATCAATCTGGACCACCACTATGGATCATTAGTTACTCAATTATCCTATATATATTTTAAATTATTCACTCTTTGAGTGTGGAATACGGTTAATGAGAATTCTTCCATTCTTTCTATCTTGCTTCTTCTTTCTCAATTTCTCTCTGCAAATGTGTGTAGTATTTTCTAGCTAGATCTATTCTGTGCAGGTTCAACACATTTACAACAATCTCCCCTTTAATAAGAAAATTCTTTTTTACAAATAACAAGTTCATCTCTTAACTTATTGAACTTTATTCTACCAATAGGTTTGGTAAAAATATCTGAATTTTGATCTTCAGACGGAAAAAACTGAGGCTTGATGATGTCTTTCATGATGATCGATCTGATGAAGTGGTATTTGGTGTCGACATGTTTAGTCTTTGAATGAAATAATGGATTCTTGGTCATCTTTATTGCTGACTGACTGTCGATCAATAAGGTAGTTGGTGATTTCTGAGTTTCACCAAGATTCTATAAAATTCTGTGTAGCCATACAATCTCACATGCTGCTTCCCAAGCTAATATGTTTGCCTCTGCTAAATAATTAGCAATTGTTGTTTGGTTTTTACAATTCCAAGATATTGTTGCTGAACCCATATTCATTAAATAACCTGAAGTGGATGTTCTATCATTAATGCCACCTACAAAATCAACATCTGCATATCCAACAAGTGTAAAAATTTTGTTCCTTTTGTAGAGATGACCAAAGTCTTTTGTACCTTGAAAGTATATTAGTACCTTTCTTTCTGAATTCCAGTGAATTTCCCTTGGTTCCTGCATAAACCTTGAAAGTATACTGACTGAATATGACAAATCTGGTCGAGTATTTGTCAAATAAATGAGACTTCCAACCAATTTCTTGTACTTTTTACTGTTTACCAATTCCCCCCCTTCAAATTTTGAAAGTTTCAATTTTTGCTCCATGGGGGTAAGAGAAGGCTTACAATATTCCATGCCAAATTTATTTAAGAATTCAGTGGCATACTTAGTTTGACTAAGGAATATTTGGTTAGGATGTTGAGATACTTCAACTCCAATATAATAATGAAGTGTCCCTAAATCAGTCATTTTGAACCCTTCTTTAAGTTCTTCCTTAACCCGTTTGATGCGAGCTTCGTTATTTCCTGTTATGATTAAGTCATCAACATAGAGTCCAAGTATCACCATGTGATTATCTTGCATTAAAAAATACAATGCATCATCTGATTCACTTCGTTGAAAACCCACCTTTTGTAGGTACTCATCCATTTTTTCATACCTAGATCAAAGAGCTTGCTTCAAACCATATAAAGCCTTCACAAGTTTGCTAAGTTTATGTTCTTGTCCTTTAGCTTCAAAACCTTGTGGTTGAGTCATGAAAATATCTTCCTTTAGATCTCCATTCAGGAAGGCACTTTTGACATCCATTTAATGTAATTTCCAACCATTATGTGCAACCAAATTGATAACCATTCTGATAGTATTCCATTTAACAGTGGGTGAAAAAGTTTCTTCATAATCAATTCCTTCTTGTTGAGAAAAACCTTTTGCAACAAGTCTTGCTTTGTACTTGTTAATTTTACCATTGGGCTGGTACTTTACTTGATAAACCCATTTACAACCGATGGGCTTAACATCATGTGGACAATCAACTAAGTTCCAAGTCCCATTTGCAAGTACTAAATCATATTCATTAATCATTGCTTCCTACCATTCTTTATGTCCAACTTCTTCAGCAAAATAAGTAGGTTTAGTGGAAGCATGAGAAAAATTGTCTTTTTCTCTTGAATATTCCCTAGTTCCTATTTTGTTCATTTCATTTGAATGAACATATTTGATAAGTTGTTCGGCCCACTTTGGCTTCTTATGTTGAGGGGATTGAGGATCTAAATCACCATTATTATTGAAAAGAGGATTTTCAAAAAGTGAGGCTCTTCTTTCATCTGAAATATCTGAGGTTGGAGAATATTCTTTTGAAGATTCAATATCATAAGAGTCTTTTGTTGTTTCATTATCAGATGAATCAAAATAACTATTTGATAAAGAGATGTCTTCTGGAGAAACAAAGTCTTTTTCAAACCAAAATGTTTTCTCTGAATTGTTCAACTTACTTTTACCCTTAGTGTTTTCTTCTCTCAACGACTAAGGAGATGATTAATCTCATCTAAACTGTTACTTTCAGTTTCATAAAAAATTACATATTTACTGACACTGAATTTTCCTTATGAAAGAAATCTATACCCTTTCTTTTCATGAGAGTATCCAATGAAGGTACACTTCATACTTCGGTTTTCTAATTTATCCCTCTTTTCCTTAGGAGCTAAATCATAACATGTTGAGCCAAAAACCATAAGATGATTTACGTGGGGTTTAAAACCATACCAAGCTTCATAAGGAGTTTTTCCATCTAAAGCTAATTCAAGTGATTGATTTATGAGATAAATTGCAATATAGAGTGCTTCAACCCAATATTTTGTGCTCAACCCTTTAAACTGCATCATAGATCTTTCCATGTCCATGAGAGTTCTGTTAATCCTTTCAGTAACTCCATTCTACTGTGGACTATAGGAATTTGTCAGTTTCCTCTTAATTCCATTGTTTCAACAATAATCATTGAATTCAGTTGAAGTGAATTCACCTCCATTATCAGTTCTCAAAGAAACAACCTTCTCTCTAGTTTCATTTTCAACCATATGTTGAAAATTTACAAACTTTTCAAAAGCTTCAGAATTTTCCTTTAAAAAGTACACCCATGTCATTCAAGTGTGGTCATCAATAAACAATATAAAGTATCGACATCCACCAAAATAATATTCCATTGGACCACATATATCACTGTGAATCAACTCCAAATACTTTTTTTCTCCCCATGAGCTGTTTGGAAAAGCTTCTCGCTTTTTCTTTCCAAAAATATAATCTTCAAACTTGGAATTTTCTTTCTTGAAACTTGGAAAACCCTTTACCAAATCTTTGGACTTATGTTTCAAGAGACTATCAAAGTTTAAGTGACCAAATAAAAAATGCCATAATCTGAATGAAGACATTTCAGAATTCACTGTTGTTGCAATCTCTAGCTTTCTTTGGATGACTTTCCCATTCATTCTTAGTAAATTCCCATATTCATATCCAATCATTATTGTTTCCAGGTTATCCTTCTCTAACTCAATCTTCACCAAACCATCTTGCATGACGATTGATGTCAAACTTTCATGATTGTGGCTAAGGATAACACATTTTTCTTAAAAGTTGGTACATACCAAACATTTGAAATCCATTTTTCACCAATTCCAGGGAGAAGCAATTTCACTTAACCTTTTCCTAGAGGTATATGAGTTGTATCATTAGATAAATAAATGGGATTTAGTTGAACGTCTTTATAATTCAAAAAAATGTATCTGTGATAAGTCATATGCTGAGTAGCCCATGTTTCCAATATCCAATCATTTTCAAATGAATCTACATGTTGAATTGCTGAAAAAACATATTCATATTGATCATCCTGGTAATCTTGATCTTCTGCATATTGAGTTGATTGTGAGAATTTGAATTTGATGTCTTCTTAAACTTTGGCAATTGATCATTGCTTGTAAGACAATTTGATGCATAATGACCCATATTTAAACACTTTTACATCTTGCTTGACTGGAATTTCTTCCTCTTCCTAACTGTGCATTATTATTGGGAGGATTACTTTGAAAACTTTGTTGATGAAAATTGCTACGACCTCTACCTTGACCACGACCTTTGCCATGATCACGATTAGAAGACTGATTCTGAAAATTTACAAAATTTGATTTTCCTCTTTCTTTAGAACTTTCAGCTTTAGTGAAAAGATGATCTTCTCCTGATTGTTTTTTTTTTCCAAAAGATTTACTGTGTTGAGCCAGTAATTCACTAAGTGAAACAAAATTCCCAGTTGATAACTTATCAATTATTTTCAAAGTCTCAAGAAAATTCTTATAAGATGGAGGCAATCCATTTATTACAATGGAGACTAGAAAACTATCTTCATGTTTAGGAAAACTGCCTTTGATGATTTGTTGATGAATGCTATTAATCCTTGAAATGTATTCTAATACATCACCATTGTTTGGTAATATTTGTTTAAGCAATTTCATTTGTAGATAAACTCTATGAGATGCAACAGGAGTATCAAAACTACTCTTTAATAGATTCCAAGTAGACCATGCATCTTTGAATTCTCAATATGAACAAACACGTGTTCAGTTACAGAAGAACGTAGCAAAGCAAATGCTTTTTCATCCTTCAAATTCCATTTTTCTAGATAATTAGCATTGGTGGGCTTAGTTGGAGTAGTATCACCATCACATATATGTTGCCATAATTCATTATAGATTAGAGTGTTCAACATGTTCCGACTCCAAGATTTGTAATTTTTGGGCCCATCTAACTTATCTGATTCTATGAATAGATTGATTAATTTAGACATGATGTTTGTTGCAATATTTGTAAGTGAATAATCTACAAAACTCCAAAAGAGAGACACAAGGCGCCAGAAAGAAAGAATACACAATCCATGCAAAAATATTACTTTTAAGGGCTTGGCCTTGACCCTTTAAAAGTCTCATTGGAAATGGAGTTTGAGAGAGTATTTTATTGGACTCTTCTCAACTTCTGAGCGTTCAAGACTACAATCAAATATTTCAAAGTTTGACCCTTTTTACAAGATAGATAGCCTTTTACAAGTAATAAAATGTACCCCCCCATGAACTAAAGTCATCAATGAATTAAAATATTACAACTCAAATGTCTAAAAATAAAAAAATAAAACTCTTTAATATGAAGATCAAATTTTAAAATTCTTATAACTCCACATCTTTATGTTAAAACAATTTTCGGTCCTTCATACGATCCTCAATCCGGTCCATGATACAAACCTCAATATGAAAAAATATTTATGCAATGATTTTTGATAATTAAATATCAGTTTAAAAAACTGTCCACGAAAATTGCGCAGAAGGGGCTTCAAAAACGAGGACACACAACAATCTTTTGACACGTAGAAGAGATCTGAGTGGATGAAATCACACCAATAGATTCACATAGAAGAGGTCTGAGTGGAGATCCAAATACTCAGGATATTCTTGTTGAGATGGTTATTTTCTCAAAACTGTGTTCACCTCAGATCTTTTGTTTTTATATCACAAATATGCTAGAGAAATTTGTGAGATCTTCATTCACCTCATATATGAAATTCGTGTTCTGGTTATGGGCATAGAGAAAATTTCCTCAAATATGAATATGGTTATTGCCTCATATTTGTGTTCACGTTCTGGTTATGGGCCCACCATGTTCATATTGCCCCTCCTTTTGAAAACCCTATACAAAAAAAAAATCAACTGCAAATGGTGATGGCGATGTAACATAGAGAAATTGTGGAAAAAGTTGAGTGAATTAGCTCTTTGTGTGCAAGATCTCTAGAGGAATTTCTTCTCCATAGGTACCATATCCGATCCACACAAATTTAAATCTTCCTTTTCATCGATTTGATGCTAGAGATTCAATCTGATGACCTTCTGCTAAATTCAGATGCGATCCATGATCCCGTCCTTGATATGGTCCTTAAAATGGACCTTGATATAGACCTCAATACAATCCTTGATACAAACCATATATGAAAACAAAAAAATATAGGATATACAACTTTGAAATTAAATTGTCATGTTTATGAACAGTTTTGAAGATTTTTTTACAAAAATGAGCCCTCTTAATTAATTGAAAAAACAACACTGCATCTTAAGATCATAAAACAATGAAGATTTATAATAGATCTGCCATGATCTTGAGATTTACAAGATTCACTGTTGATAAATTTGCAGATTTAGAACTATAAACAGTAGAAATAGCTCTAGAAATATAATCAACAATAAAATAAGGATTAGATCTAAAATAAAATCAACAAATTGATTTAGAAAAAAGTTGCAATTAAAAAAATAATTTTTTCTTACTTTAAACAACAACATATTACCTCAATACTGTTTCCCTTGAGTTTGAAGAGATCTGGGTTGATGTTGTGGAGAGTTCCTTGCTTCCTCAATCCATCACCAATTCTCTTCCATCACAATTTTCACCATGTCTTTGATACCATGTTGACAAAGTGTCCTCAGACACATAATTTTATTGATAAGGAAAAAGTGATTACAATCTGAAGTGAGAACTCATAATCTATGCGTTAATCTCACTTGAATAATGAACTAGTTTATATATCTCAACTCTAAACTAAAAACTAGGAGAACAACCAATCACATGAGTATTATAGGTTTCCTTTACATAGAAGCTAGGTGTCCTTATCCTAACAAACTAGAATAAATTAATTTCTAAAAACATTTATACTAGAAAATACTTAGACTATAGAACTTTAGGATTATGAGGCTAACAAAACTGATGGCGAAAACACTATAACAATTATTCAATGCAAGGGTTCTAGAGTAGGAGAACCTGTGTGAAGTTGTAAACAACCATCAAACAGTATAAATATATGTTTCATTCCTAAGGCAAGCATACCTATGCTCAAAATACAAGTTGAGTCAAAGCATGGCCGCTGACACTATGGCTCCATGAGAATATTGACTAAGGATATGGCCACCAGATATACAATGTGGATCCATACCTCCATGACATGAATTGATCACAGCCATGAAAAATACATAGTGGATCTATGAAAAGAAAACAAATAGCCACTGATCAATACAATGTGGATCTATGTGACAATATATTTATCAGTAAGATTTCCAGCATGGATATTATACTAGATTATTTTACATGCTCAAATGATCTCCATCGCAACCTAGGAAAATCATATAATAGAGTGAACTCCCAACCCAGGGTCTTCGTCCTTATCTTGAAACAATATGATTCTAGCCATGAGAGTAGATGACTTGATGTCAAAAATGGTAGAAACCACTTGATCACTGGTCATTGAGGTATACCATTAACACGTGTGAGGGAAATCACCAATGATGACAATGATTACCAATGTACCTTTAGGACATTCCAACAAATTTGAATAAATGAGTTGAGGTTGAACATTCATGGAATCATCTGATTAAAGGTCAATTATGTAAACCTACTATCAGAAGTGAGGAGGCCTGCCATTGAGGAATGTAGGTTCCAAGGTACTAATTTGTTTCTAATTCTAATTCCCATATGATGTGATGAAGTTGACAGGAAAAGACTCATCGAAGGAGGGCCATGATGTATCCCCCATCATTGACATGAAACTGACATGGGAAAGTGATGTGAGATGGTTGATTAAATGAGTATGGACTGACATAGGAATGGAAACTGGTAAAACTATAGATGGTTACTTTGGAATGAAACTTCCCTTGAACATTGTGAGGCACGACAATTAACTTGGCAACATTTACTTGACGAGTACCAAGAACATAATGTGACGACAATAAGATCACTCTTCAACTTGAATGAAAAACTATAGTGACATATGGAATTTGTATGATTCAGAGACAAGCATATTACCCAAGTATAATATGAGACGAAAACAAGTGCCATTTCAAGGGTGACAATAATAGCTTCCATAATGGATTCTGAAAATCTTGACCCACTTCTTTCAATTCCCCCCCCACCATGATTGGTGAGTGCCTCTTTTGTTTTTTAATGAGCTTGAGGAGGATAAAAAATTCTCGATATATCTCATCTTCGATGAGTCCCTCGACATATGTTTAACGAACCTGAAGAAGGAGGGGTTTGGTCTCGTGTGGGTCCTGGATTTTGGTCCCATATAGGTCCTTCAATGCATAATTTTATGAGCCCAAAGAAGGTAAAATTGGTGTTTTTTCACGTTTAGAGAGTCTGAAAAGAACTTAAAGAAAACTCCATCGATGATTTTTTCATAAATTTAGTCTCCCAAGCTCGAAAAAAGTGTAAAACAATACAAGGGAGAACTCTTCTAGTCATGCTTGACTAGAGTATTCCTTTTTCGTAACTAGTCTCCTAAGGCCAAAAAAGAGATAAACTATCACTCGAAATATGCCCTTTCAAACCTTTTAACAAGTGTGAAAGGAAACAAGTTCACTTGGCAATCTTTTCATGCTTAGGGAGTCTAAAAGGAGCTTAAAGGAGACCCCAAAGAGTTCCCTTTTCGTATATCTTTTACGAATCCAAAAAAGAGATAAAAGCATACTCGGTAACCTATTCCCATGTATTAATGAGCACGATAAAGAACAAATATTTAGCTCTGCAACCTATTCTCATGTATTTACGAGCACAAGAAAGTGTTAGAAAATTAGGATCGCAGAGAAATAAAATAGAACAAATGCGGAAATAAAACATAGAAGATACACAATATAATAGAGACACATATATACATGGTTTAGACAATGTGGGATATGTCCACCAGAGAAATTTATAGGTCCTTCCTTTTTTATTATCCAACAAAATGAATGGATGCAACCTACAACACACCTGCTGTAACTTCCTCTTCTTTCTCTCATAGTCTCCTCTCTTAGAATACAATATTCACAATAATACACTCCCACAATATAATTCCCTCATATAAGAGGGTTTCCTTCTAGGGAAAAAAGCTCTAAAAATAAATTCTACCGTCAGATATGTGACCTTGTAATGAATGGTCCATATTGATTATGAAATTACAATATTTACAAGGCAATGTTTCCCAATATTTTGCTTTGGTGGTGCTTCCATTGAATCCCCCGCTAGAGGGGGGCTAAAACAATTGTTTTCGCCCACCCCCTAAACCCCCTTGGAGATAGTTGTGGGGGGGAGATCCACCACACCCCCTCATTAGGGAATGGGGTCCAAGCATGACTGAAACAAACCTCTGAATCAAGAATATAATTAGGTTCCACAACCAACAATCTCCCACTTGGAGACTGATCACAACAACTCCACAACTACTGTACCTGCTGGACTATGATCGACCTTGGACCTAGAAAATTTCTCATATTTACCTTTATTCTTGAATACCAACTGAAATTGATCAGGAACCCATTTTCTTCTTGGTTACTCCATTAACATGTTTGTAGGATTTTGGCTAGTATGTATCTTTTCCAACTTCAAATGTCCATATTCCAAGACTAGTCGTATGAAATGGTACTTGAGTGGTATATGATTAATATTTGAATGGAAGGATGAGTTATTTGAAAGATGAATGGCACTATCATTATCACAACACAACCTATTATTCTCATGCTTCTTTCCCAATTCCTCCATAAACCTTTGTAACCAAGTCATTTCTTTACTAGCCTCTGTAGTAGAAACATACTCTACTTCGGTTGTTGAAAGTGAACAACCTTTTGTAGTTTTGAAATCCAACTAACTGATGTTCCACTATTGGCACATGCCAATTTTTGGAAAAATCGAAGAAGTTCTTGAAGGAATTAAAGCAGCGCTAGAAAATAGGGGAGCGCACCGGAATTAGAATAAAAGCAGCGCCGAAAAAAGAGGAAAAAGAAACGCTGAGAAAAATAGTTAGAAAGTGGAAAAACTTTTGCGGAGAAGTTGGAAAGTGGAAAAGTGCTGACTTGGAGCAACGGTTGGATCGAGGACCAGCCAAGATTAAGTCAAGGATAAAGTGAACAAACCTAATATGCTTAGGGTTAGGGTTTTTGTAAGGTCTTTATCCTAGTTTTGTATAAGTACAATGTATTAGGACGATGAGGAGGTTGTCCCTTTTGGTTGACATATGTATTTTTGAGATTGTAATAGGTATTTTTTAGTTGAGTAGAAGGTCTCAATGAGAGACTTGTGCGAACTATGGAGATCAAGTGTAATGAAGGAATAAATGTACAATGCACAACACTGGATTTTGTAGAGAATATGAATAAAGAGCCCAAGAGACAAATATTTGTGGACGTATCCCCAGGGGGGTAAACCACGATATATCTATGTTTTATGTGACTGTATGCAATTTTTATGGTTGCATTTACTTTGATAATTTTTTATGATGAATATGTTGCTTGTTAAAGGAATGAACATCGTGTAGTAGGAATAAGCTAATCTAACCTGCATAACAACTCTAAGTAAAGGAGTGTTATAGTTAATAAATAGATCAGGATCTTGTTTTACAGTAGACGAATACTTGGTTATGATCAGATGCAACTAGAATGATTAATAAAATCCTAGTATAATAGTTGTGACAATGGTCTAGAATAAGATCTAATGAGGGTTGTGTTATAAATAATAGGTGTGCTCGTTTAATCATAGACAATATAGAAATATTTTCACCCAACCATAGGCTGAAGCCACCCCCAAGCACCTTAACCTTGATAGAGATAATAATTTTGGAAGCAAAACATAGGTCCCAAAGCCAATCAAGGTAGCGTACCAGTCTCCAGAGCTAGCGTACCAATCAGAAAGTCCAAACCACAACCAAGAGAAAGTCCAAGCCTAAAATCGAAAACACTAGTTGCAGTATCTGCAGTTGCAACTACTCTCCAGAATTGCTCACTTCCTGAATTTTTGTATTTGTGATTTGTGTGTGTTAAATGAGCTTTGGTGTCCTGTATTTATACTACTCCTCCTTAGCTTTCTCTGCCGACTTCTCATTCTGGAGACTAAAAACTCAATATTAAATATTTATTTTAGCTGACTTGTCTTCTAGGGTTATGTCAAATGCTTTAGGGTTTCTTCTTGCTTCCCAGACTATTCTATTCTTGTCAAGGTTACATGTGGAGGTTAATACCTCCCGCAACTACCATAATATCAACACTCCCTTCTAGCTAGGGAGGTATTGAAAGCAATGGTCTTGAGCATAAAAATACCATTCAATCGGTAGCATCATCATAGCCATACATGCTATCTCATGATTAGATCAAGAGAACCATCATCACTATCAGTATCATCTGATAGCATAAACTGCATCATCTCTCAAATCCATAATCCATTTGAGTAATTAAGAATAATGCTGAATAAGTCACTCACTCCACAGAGTGACGCAAGAACCATTATTCTAATTTGGACATATTTCTTATAAGAATAACCACTCCAGCAGATGTTGGAAGCCACGCCATTAGCTACAAGGACTACTATTCTAATCTAGACATACGTCCTAGAAGAATAAATGTCCTCGACCATTTTCCATCTGGAGAATGTCTATCCGTTAGCACACTAACTATCCATCTAGATGATAATCATTTTCAACACTACTGATAGTCTACATGGAAATCAAAACAATATCATTCAATAGAACACAACTGTGTCTATCCATAGTAGTACACAACTAATATCCAATGGTACAAAAACCACACCAAGTAGCACACGAGTACTTAATCAATGAAAAATAATCACAACTAGTGGAACACATCCACCACAGTAGCATACATATAATGTCCAGAGATATACAGTCTCCATAGAAATCATATCATCTGATATGAAGCTGCATAAAAGAATATCATGATATAAACCAAGTCATCTGGGCCATTCTTCCACTCACATTTGTGATATCTAGAAGAGAATCTTCCCTCAAAATGTAAAAACATTATCCATGGGCTATCTGGACTATTCTTCTCACACATAGAAGAATAATTGTCCTTGAGTTTTGAGCCTGGATCATTCACCTAACTGGGCCATTCCTCTGGCACTAGTCATAGTGCAACCTGGAGAGAATGAGTCTGCCGTAGGGAATGTTTGTCCCTGATTGTTGAACCTGGACCATTCACCTAACTGGGCCATTCCTCCGGCACTAATAATAGTGCAACCTAGATAGAATGCGTCTACCCTAGGGAATGACCGTCTAGACCATTTCTTGATGGAAATAATTGTCCTGCACCAACCTCCAAAACAAACCATTCTTCGAAACTACTCACAATTGTGAAATTCAAAAGAATGACTGCCCGATGAGGCAGACCATTATACTTGACCACTACTCGGAGTGACTTCTAAGAAGAATGACTGTCCTAGACCATTCCCCAACACTGGCCATAAGGGGAATTGTTTTCTATGGTACATCAACAATCTATCAGACCATTTTCATTACAAAAATGATTGTCCGATTTGGACCATTTCCCGAACTGGAAAATACCCGTCCGTCAGAAATCTCAAACCACTTTCCGAATTGGAAAGGAAATGCTCATCTTGGACCATTTTTCGAACTGAAAAATTAATTTCTATAAATCAATAACACATTAGTGCTCCCTTGCAACCCTGGGAGTAATATCTTCCTTTTTCAATAAGGAAGTCATCTCCAAAATCCCCATCTTGTTTCTTAAGTACGCAAACTTTTCATCTTAGACAAAGGATTTACCAAAATATCTGCTATCTGCTCATCTATGGAGATATATTGGAGAACCAGTTCTCTTTTCTGGACTTCATCATGGATAAAATAATTCTCGATCTCAATGTACTTCGGTCTATCATGGAACATTGGTTTTTTCTGAAGGCTTCATATATCTATGATCATTACAATATATCATGGTTGAGTTCAACACTTCTGTTTCCTGCTAGCTCATGACATCATGGAAAATATCAAACTGAAACATATCCAAGTAGAACTTCTTCTGTCATCATGATATTTTTACATGGATTAGCAATCCATCATCTCGGATTTCTGAGTAACTATTCTGATACACTATCTCTTTTATAGAAGGTTTTCACCATGCTTCTACTGTATATGAACTACTCTTCATTAGGTTGTTTGAATCCATACAAGGTATTCTTATATATGCATACATGGGTATCTTTCTGGTATAAGCTTCTTTCTAACATGCTTTATTGGGAAGAGCATTATTTTACATGTAAATTCCAATCCATGGATACTGCAAGAGGTATATCTGGTTTACTGAAACAAGATATTTTCATAGTTTTCTCCCTCCTTCTGGAAGAACCTATGAATATTCCAATGCTTCCATTCATAAGTTTTTTTCACATTTTCTTACATATACTGTTCTTTATCATAACTTCCATTTCTTCTTCTCGATTTCTTCTTAGTGGGTTCAAACCAAGCTGGTAGTCTTGTGATTCTCGGTATAATAACTGGTTGTTCTTGTTTTTATTTCTTTCTTGGAATCTTCATGTTCTTCCTCATGTCTCTCATTAGCTCTTAGGTCCATGGCATATTCTATATGCCCTGAAGATTCCAACTTCTTCCTTTCATCATAGGATCATGGATGTAGATGGAAAACCAAGGATACTTTAAGGCTTCTTTTCGAAGAAGACTTCTTCTAAAGTCAAATTGAACACGTGTTATTTATCATTGCTGCTACTTTCAATTGGAACATGGACAAATACTTCATAATCCTCAATGGATCATATCATTTAGGATTATCTCCCTTATAATCCCTACTTCATGCATGAATGCATGCTCTTATTTTGGAATTCTATAATCATCTCCCTCCATCTAAGAGAGTCCATGCTTCTGTCTGCATCCTTATTGCCTTCTACAAAGTGTCACAAGTATTTTTCTAATTTCCTCTTGATTGCTGATTTCTTTCTGTTTTGACTTCTTCTAGGTTTCTTCAAGTTTTATTATGATTTTGACTTATCTTGCAGTTGTTTCTTATGTAATAGCTTCCATAGGAATCGTTACCAAAGATTTTCAATGTACTTCATCTTTTCATGTGTATTGCTTGAATTATAGTCATCGTGATAGCAATCCTTATCTTGTTATTATTCCATAGGTATTGTTTCACTTGAACATCTTATCTTCTAAGAAATAGATATGCAAGATATGTACAGAAACTATGTAAACATGGTATGTACAAGAACTATGAAGAATATTGTTACCTTGTCTTAGAAGAAGAAGTCTATTTTATCTTGCTTGACCTTCTTTAGGGGTTCTCTTTCTTTGGAAAATGATGCTTCATCTTTTTCCTTCCTTAGGCCAAACTTCCTCTTATTACTGAAATTCTTGAATTTTTGCTGTGTGTTGGGCCCCAACAACTCCCCCTATATTTTTACAAAATTTAAAGGGCCCCTATTAGAATCTTGATAATTATAATGAGCTACATAATCAACCTTTTCAAATAGTTCCATACCTTGGCTTGCTTTGAGACAAACTTAAGACATTCAGTATAGTATGAGACATTCATTACAAGAGTATATGTCAAAAGTTAGAAACGAGCATAGAAATATCAATTTAACAAAAAAGTTATTTTTTATCAAATGTTTACTTTCGTTTAAATTATGATTATGTGTTCATTCTTTTGCTCATTCGTAAGTTTAACTATTTTGAATAATGTGTTCAATACTTCATCAAATAATATCTTGGTTGGTTTCTCATTTTCATGAAATCATTTGGCGATATTAATTAATTAAATTCTTTTTTCATTTTGCATCTCATTTCAAAATAATAATAATCAAAGAATTATCTATCATTTGTTTGATTTTGTAAAAAACCAAAATTAATATTTTTTCTCAATTAACTTGAATCTTCTAGATCATATTTGAAAGCAAATTATAAACAGTATTTGTTTATAAGTTATAGTTAGTTTAAATTCATTTTTGATTTTTCTAGATTTTGTTTTATTCACAATTTTTAGGTTATTAATTTAGGTTTCTTTTTGTTTCACATGTTTCTATTATCAAATATTTGATATGGATCTGATCATGGATTGATTTTATTATCCAAATACATTCAAGATGATTGATCCAAAAATAATTTTGGATTGCTACAAATAATTTTATGAGCAACAACAGATAAAATTTGGAAAGACATCAAGATCAGACAAACGATTTTGCAGAACTGATTGCAGCCAAACCGTGAAGAATTTGAAGAAACGGTTGAAAACCTAGAATCCAAATGGATCTGTTTACCTTCCACGTAGAGCTTTTCCCAAAATAATGCACGAATTGAGAGATATTGATGTCTTTTTTTCGAGGTAAATTTTAGGTGGCGAAAATTAATAGTGACGCCCAGACTGTTCATTCATTGTATAAATATATGAGAAAGTTCAGAGCCATGGAGAACGAAGAATTGGAGAGAAGGATTTTAATCCTTTATCTTTTGTATATTATTGCTTTTGTAAACTTTTTATTTCTTTTCAAATGGAGTAATGGATGGCTGAAATCTTTGGGAGAATAGACGAATATTTTTAAAGAAGAATATGGAATTCCAGGTTGCTTAATGGCTTTTGTCCTATGAGTAAAACGGTTTTATTTTCATTATAATATATTCACATTCTTTGAATAATTTATTATGAATTGATTTAAATAGCTTTAGTCTTTTTAATCAATACATAGTTAACTATTATCATTTATGTATTAATTTTTCCAATCTTTAAAGTCTATTATCCAAAAAAATTCTTCCAGGACTACATAATGGACAAGTGATTCCAAAAACTTAATAGAACGACATATATGCATTTTGGCTTTAGCCTTTTTGTTTATAATGTTATTATTTATGTTTTTTAATCCTGTTACATGTGCAGGTTTGATATCTTTAGATTAAATGATCTGTGATGTGTAGGAGGTTTATATTATAAATACCATCTATCATTTGCTTCTCAAAATACAAATGTTGTGATTATATCTTCGATTTAAATAATGAGATTTATCTTTAAATTTTAAATTGAATGATAAAATGCATAGATTGCTTCCAAATTTATCTTGTTGTAATCATGTATAATTATGAGATCACAGTTTTATGTTTGTGTTTCCTTTTCTGTCATTAAAACCTAAGCTGTCAATACATGTTCTGAATTTATTTAGAACAGTCATAAGGTTCATTGCAGATTTCTCTCTTGGACATGGCAATTGGATGTTCACCACTCATGCAGATTCTTGGATACACCTCACTAATTCACTGACATGATAGCTTCTTTATATTTTTCTATCATTTACATATCATTGAAACTAGAATGTATGGTTCAGCTTTGACTATCCACTTGTTCATGTTTCATTAACTTTTTTGCAAGATTCTTTAAACTTATAAAAGAAAAACAATAAATATTTTTATGTGCTTTCTTTATCTGCTTCCTAGAAGCAATCATTTTTCCATTGATTTTTGTAAGTTTCGATTAAAACTTGCATCTTGTAAATCATGTAAATAAACGAGACTTGTATATCTTCTGCTTAAATACAACAACTACAA
>ML781927.1:688489-750223 GCA_009831015.1 Picea engelmannii | reverse complement strand
TAGTTATTTCTCTCTTTTAATCGTTTCTTTTAGGATTCTTAGATTGGTTAACGGATCCATTAAACCTGTCAGAACGAGTTACACCAAATGGCTTGGGTTATTTAGACAACCCCGGACTGGACTCGCTCTTCCAGTTGACAGACAGTCAATTTCACCCGTCAACATTGTGAAGGCTTGATCATCGCATTTATTTTGGGATTTCTCTTTTGTGATAGTACTTGATTCTTCTTGTGTACATGAACTCCAAAGTTATTCAAATGTGAGATATTCATTTCATGTGTTCATGCTTGCGAAAAATACATCCTATGTCTTGGAAATGTTGTTGAGTAATATATTTACGAGTTCCTTGAAATGATTTCTTCAATAGTTTGTAGTTGATCTCTTAACTGAGAGATTCTGTTAGGGTCCTAACCCGCATATAGGTAGATCAATATATTTGGATGTAATAAAGGTCAATATTAATAAGGCCTTTCAATAAAATAGAATAAGGTGGATGTAAGAAGACCTAATAGAAGCTTCCGCTTCTAGAAGGATCTTCCTCTAGATGCTTCTCTTGATAAACATATTTAGTATAAATAAGGGTTGAGGGTATGAAAACCATGGCTTGGAGATTATTGTAATAGAGTGCTGCTCGATTGGAGGTTGACCCCTCGAAGAGGCCCGTGAACATTGCTTTCTGAATCAAAGTGTTATTTCTATTGTTGTTCTTATATCATTTCTATGTTATTGTGGAGATTATGCTGGTTATATTATTGTTATTCTGCCATTTCTAGCATTTTATTTCTGTTCTGCATATTTATTATATCTGGTATCTTGCAAGTGGTATCATAGCACTTTCCTTGGCAGAAATTGTGGGAATTTTCTTTTAGGGTAGAGACATATTCTGACGTCTTTAAGCCACATAGATCTGTCATTATGCGCATAAACGCATGGTTGAGGGATTCATACATGCAAGAAATACAAGTGGTTCTTAAGCGCACATCTGTTAGCCACCATTGTAACCCCTATTGGTACCCCTTCGAGTGGTAGCACATCAGACAACACCTGTGTACGGATCGACCTAGATTTCCTGAAACCCTCTTTAGATAAACCTATCGGCCACCAGAATGCTATAGTG
Source organism: Picea engelmannii (assembly GCA_009831015.1). NCBI lineage: Eukaryota > Viridiplantae > Streptophyta > Pinopsida > Pinales > Pinaceae > Picea > Picea engelmannii. The sequence continues at coordinate 749,106 of ML781927.1, read as the reverse complement.
TCACCGAGAAAAACACTTGGGAAGATACTCTCTAGTACCTGAGTAGTCGGGTAGTACAGCTAAGGGTACTGTCTATCCTCCTTATTTAGTGCCCTGAGATATTGGGCCGAGTACTACTGTTGGATCCCACACGTATATCAGAGAGCTATAGCACAAGGCAAACCCTTGTCTGTAGAACCCTTGAATACCTAACCCTTGGGGGACAGAAACATAAACAAATTAAAACAGACCAGATCTATTGCCATGCAACTTTGTTCGGGTTGCCAAGTAAATACACATTTCTTTCTTGTTAAGCATTTGGGGATTTCATCACTGCAGTATTCTTCAGACCGGAGTATAACTCCAGGAGTCTGGAAATTTTTTCACCATTATTTGAGACCTATTCCATTGGATTCATCTCTTTGCCCTTATCACATTCATCCATATCATTTTTTTGCAAAAAATTTTGACCCCACCCGCCCCTTTTCAGTTCACCCATCCTCATGGCCCATACTCGTATCCAAGATATGGAAACTCGCTTCAACACCTTGCAATCTAGTTTCCTCGAGACCCAAAAAGAAGTGAAACAACTCAGTGCTACTGTTGCCTCCATCGATTCATCCATCAATACAACCATAAATACAACCATGCCAACCTCAATGGAGGAAGTCAAACAAGAACTAACCACCCAACTTGAATCTGTCTTTGCATCACTCTGGACCAAACTGAAGATCCCCACAGATGACCTTTTCTCTGAAGCACCTCCAAATACCGAAGGTGAACATTGCTCCCATTCCTATACATTTCAGCCCCATCTCTTTCAACGTGACATATTCCTTTCGCAGGTGGATGTGACCAAATTTGATGGCTCGGACCCCACTGGTTGGGTAACCCAAATGGAACATTATTTCTCTTTATACGACATCACAGATGACTTGGCCAAATTTCAGTATGGTGTTCTCCATCTAGATCAAGAACGTTGGCAATGGTGGCAATGGATTAAAACTTCCAGTCAAGGGTATATTACTTGGACCCAATTTGTGACTGTGCTTTATGAATGCTTTGACATGGACACCAACCATTTGGGCCGTTTGACAAAGTTGAAACAATCTAGAACAGTAGAAGACTTCATAGTTTCCTTTGAGCACCTGGATTTTAGAACATAGGGCATGACTGATGCTTTCTTTCGAGAGTGTTTTATCATTGGCCTCAAGAAGGAGATTCGGGCCCATGTCCTCATGGCTCGACCCTCGAGTTGGGTGGAGGCTACTAAAAGAGCTAAAGAAGTACAACAGGTTGTATCCTCTCAAAACCGAAAACCCTCCTTTATCCCTCGCCCTAAACCCATCACTCCCACTACTCCCTTTGCCCCATAAAAGATCCAAAAATTGACTAGGGATGAAATGATTGAACGCCAACTCAAAGGCCTTTGTTATAATTGTGATGAAAAATATTTCTCGGGCCACAAGTGTAAGGAACAAAATCTTTTTACGACCATCTCTGAGGATATTTCAGAAGAGGATGTTGAAACTCCCCTTGTGTCCGAGTCACCTAAAATCACTTACATAACAACTCCCTCAGACCCTCCTGAAGTATAACCCATCATTTCCCTCAATGCTCTCACTGGCTTCTCCGCTCCCCAAACCCTGAAGTTAATCGGTGTAACACCATGTTTCCCCCAGTTTGTACAAATAACTGGATTGGCCAGAACTGTGGCAAACTCATGAATGTGAATATGTGATGTGAATGGACCTTATGGAAAAGGTCAATAAATGTGAATAACATTATGAATTTATATTGCAGGACTGCTGAGAGGGGATGTACAAAAAAAGAGACCACGATGGCAGTGGAAGGCACCTGGAATGGTGGCATTAACTTCCACCGGGATTTAATACCGTATTTGGACTTCACTGGCCTGGAGAACCAAAAGAGGCTCGCTAGCCTCGAAATAAATGTCTCGCAGCCTGGCAGGTAGATGGATCCTCAGGAATTAATGAGGGATGGGGAGGTGAACCGCCCATCCGTAGAGATAGCATGATTGACCAGTGCGAGGAAAATCGTGCCACACGCAACCTCGCAAGAGGATAAGGCGTGGGGTAGACGCGATTGGGGGCAGATGCGAGGGGAGGAAGAGAACTCTGGAAATACGCAGAGTGAGTGATAACAAAGAGGAAGGAGAGTAACCTTGACTCCTGGTCACTAGAAAACAGAGACGCAGTCTCACATCATCGTGGTCTCATCTTGGGGGTGGCTAGTGGTAAATCTGTTGGGAGTCGCTGAGCCTACGGTTGGGTGGAAACGAGCACCCCTCTCAACAGTTGCATAACCCCTACTGTTATTTCTGATAAGTATTTTACCTCTGGCATCTTGATATATATATATATATATATATTTATTCTGACATTTATGTTTATAAGCTGTGAAACTGTGAAGGATTTCATTATAAGAATGTATGTATGGTGTTTTGATCAGTACTAGTAGTCATATATTTTCATGAAAAGACTACATATGGCTTATGTCCTCATGAATCACTATTTATGTGCTTACTGACCTAATTCAGACTGCATGTATGATTCGTGGGAGAAAGGTACCCTTATATGCCTCAGTTAGCACCCTGGGTAAACCTCCCCATAAATATACCCTCCTTGAAAATCCCATCAAGAATTGGGAAAGAGAACGTGAAGGCGTAGGACCTTAGTAACCCTGCATGAAGAGGAACGATCCTCGTGAAAACCCGAGATGACAGCATAAGGAAGAAGTATCGAATCGACGGACGAGGTCCCGTCGGGAGATCTGTGGTCACTCATGACCATCAGATCGGAGGAAGAAGCTGGAAGGTTAAGTACCTTATTCCTGATAGGTGTTGATCGATGGACGAGATTCCTTCGGGAAATATGCGGTCACACTCGACCATTAGATTGGTAGGAGAAATTAGGGCGTTAAACACCTTACCACTTGGTTTCTCTGTGTCCTCGTGGGTAGCAAGGAAATTAGACCGTAGATCTTCAAGGTCCATGGGGGTATCTGGACCGTTGATTTTTCCACGTCCAGGGAGATGTGGAAGAATGCACGGGTAGGAACCAATCTGAGCTGTCAGATCTCGGCTGGAAATCCTGACAACTGTTGGATCTGCCAGGAGTTACCCGAGGGTTAAGACCCCAGTGTATAGGGGCGAAAGCCCCGTGTTAGATCTGAACTGTCCGATGGACAGAGGCCACATGTCGTAAGATTACCCATTTCGGGAAATCGAGAATCGTGGAATCAGGAATCCTGATGACGAGAGTTCAGGATTTTCCATAGTGAAAACCTCGCAATAGATCTGAGTCGTTCGATTGACAGAGGCCACGTGTCGTAAGATTACCCATTTCGGGAAATCGAGAATTGCGGAATTGGGAATCCTGATGACGAGAGTTTGGGATTTTCCATAGTGAAAACCCTGGAATAGATCTGAGCCGTCCGATTGACGGAGGCCACATGTCGTAAGATTACCCATTTCGGGAAAACGAGAATCGCGGGATCGGGAGTCCTGGTGACGAGAGGTCGGGACTTTCCATGGTGGAAATCCCGGGACAGATCTAGACCATCCGATTTACGGAGGCCACGTGTCGAGAGATTAACCACATTGGGAAACCAAGGATTGAGAATTTGGGAGTCTCGTGATCGAGAGCTCGGACTCTCGTAATGATAGGTCCCGATGAACGAACGAGATTTCTTCGGGGAATCTCAGGGTCTGTAATGACCGTTCGATGTGAGGAAGAGATGTCGACTTTAAGCCAGGGCGCAAAGACTCCTTAAGATAAGTAATGAGAAGATCTGGACGACTAGAGTCCACCCGCCTATATCTACGACTGAGGTTTCATTCCAGAGCCCCCTTTCTGTTCTACCTTTAGCGGTGGGGAGGGGGGTCTAGAATTGGATGTGCAACTCTCGAACGGTTGATATTAAGTCACCTTAATCAACGGTGCTCAAGTGAATTCCGGACCCCCCTTTCCATTCTTCCTTTAATGGGGGGGGGGGGTCCAGAATAGTGTGGTGTGTGAAGTGGGGCCCCCTCCTGTCCTGATGACTACGGTGTCGTATTCCCCCCTATACCACCTGTGCTCCACTTAACCGGGCGATGGGGCCTGTTCTCATTGGCTATTCTCTAGCCCTATTGGGATTTGTTCCTATTGGCCGGTCGCTAGCCCTATCGGGGTTCGGCGGTTGCAAAGTCGAACAATTTGACATCACTGTAGCGCTGAGGCACGGAATACAAATAGGCACTGCGTTTAATTGAACCGTGATCATGACCCGCGATCACATGGGAACAAAGAAAGAGAGAAAGAGCTAGCTTGCGCTAGGCCTCCATAGATAATTCGGGGGATCTGATTCGGCAGAAGACCAAAAAAATTTGATTGAGGTAGTGGGTATGTGACAATCAGTTACATCAAGAATCAGAAGGTCATCATTCTGGTTGATAGTGGAAGCACCCATAATTTTATTCATCCCCGCATTGCCCAAGAAACTCATTGCTACATCCATGTTATCAACAATTTCCAAATCATGATTGCCAATGGTGGTTTTATGAAATATGGAGGGCACTGTGAAAATGTGCGTCTCCAAATCGGTGACTACCACCTAAAATCCCATATGTTTTCTATCAACATGGGTGGTTGTGACATTGTGTTGGGTGCAGTCTCGCTAAGAACTTTGGGTCCCATACTCATGGATTTTAAGTCATTAACTATGCAATTCGACGAGGAAGGCCACCAATATAAATTCCAAGGCATCACTGCTGGTTCACCTGAGGTCATTAGTTCCCATTGCATGGAAAAACTGCTCAAAAAAGGTCATTCTGGTGTCATTGCCCAACTCCATGCCATACAAGCAACAGAGACACCCCTGGTGCTGCATGACCTCCAAGCCCTTCTTTATAAACATCAAATGGTTTTTTCCTCTCCCAAAGGACTCCCTCCTTCCCATGGTGTTCATGATCATTCCATTCCTCTTGTACCCGGAAGCCTTCCTCCCAATATCTGTCCATATCGCCACCCTTTTCACAAAAAAATGAAATTGAGAAAATGGTCCAGGAAATCCTTAATGCATGTGTTATCCACCCTAGTACGAGCCCTTACTCTTCTCCTGTAGTCATGTTCTTGAAGAAAGAAGGTTCTTGGAGAATGTGTCCTGACTTCTACTCCCTCAACAATTTGACCATTAAAGACAAATTTCCCATTTATGTCATTGATGACTTCCTGGATGAATTGAGTGGTCCCCAATTATTTACTAAACTTGATCTTTGCTCGGGCTATCACCAGATACGTATGAAAGAGGCATACATTCCCAAGATTACCTTTCGCACTCATGAGGGCCACTATGAGTTTTTGGTCATGCCCTTTGACTTGTGTAATGCTCCCTCCACCTTCCAAAGCCTCATGAATCATGTCTTTCGTCCCTTTTTCTATCATTTTGTATTAGTTTTCTTTGATGATATCCTCATCTATAGAAAAACCTGGACATACCATCTTACTCATGTGGATCAAGTTCTCCATATCCTCTCTCAACACCAACTTTTCCTGAAACAGTCTAAATGTTCTTTTGGTGCCTCAGAAGTAGAATACTTGGGTAATTTGGTTGGAAAGGATGGTGTCAGGGTGGATCCAAAAAATATTGAAGCTATGAAAGACTTCCCACACCCAAAGACTCTCAAAATATTGCATGGATTTCTGGGCTTAATAGGGTATTATCGCAAATTTGTTAAGAACTACGGAAAGATTGCAACACCTCTCACTACTCTCCTAAAAAAGAAATCTTTCAGTTGGACTCCAGTCGCTGCTCAAGATTTTCAAACCTTGAAGACGACCATGTGCACCACTCCGGTTCTGGTCCTTCCTGGTTTCAAAAATACCTTTGTGTTGGAATGTGATGCCTTAGGGAAAGGAATCGACACTATCCTTATGCAAGAGGGTCGACCTTTGGCCTTCACCAACAAGAAACTGTCTGAAAGGAATCTGGGCAAACCCATTTATGAAAAGGAAATTTTGGCTATTCTGCATGCCGTTGATTTGTGGTGCCCTTATATCTTGGGGCAACGCTTCCAAATTAAGACCAACCATCAAAGCCTCAAGTACTTTCTGGAACAACGTATTTCCTACCCAGAGCAACAAAAATGGGTGACTAAGCTCTTTGGATATGATTATGAGATCATTTATAAGAAGGGAAAAGACAATGTAGTGGTGGATGCACTATCCCAAAAATATGAAGAAGAAGGATCCCTTTTTTCTCTTTCCTTCATTATATCCAATTGGCTCCAAGCTGTGCACTAGGAATGGCTTCAAGATCCCAAAAGTTCGCATCTGATCCAGCAATTGCAGACCAAGGCTCCAGCTCCCCCAGGGTACTCTTGTCTCCAGGATGAGCTTCAATACAAAGTCTATTTGTATTTATGTAAACAATCAAAGCTTAAATCTACGGTAATTTCTGAGCTTCATGCTACAACCACAGCAGGGCACTCAGGGTTCACCAAAAAATATGGCAGGGTCAAACGTTCTTTTTTCTGGGATGGTATGAAACAGGACATCCGTAATTTTTTTGCTGAATGTGAGGTGTGTCAACGCAACAAGGGAGAAAAGTCAAATCTCCGGGCAGACTACAACCGCTTCCAATTCCACCTGCTATTTGGAAATATATCTCTATGGACTTTATTACCAACTTACCCAAATCTGGGAATAAATCAGTCATAATGGTGGTTGTGGATCACCTTTCCAAGCATGCTCATTTCCACGCTCTTCAACACCCATTTACTGCATCCATGGTGGCTCAAATTTTCATGGACCGGGTCTTCAAGTTTCATGGCATGCCGCACTTTATTGTTTCTGATTGTGACCCAACTTTCACAAGCAATTTTTGGAAAGAACTGTTTAAGCTACCGGGCACCCAATTGCATCTCAACACAACTTATCATCCCCATAATGATGGTCAAACGAAAGTTGTCAACAAGTGTTTGGAAACATATCTGAGGTGTTTTGCCTCTGAAAAACAACATCAGTGGGTTCAATGGTTACTCCTAGTCGAATGGTGGTACAACACTTCCTACCATACAACTACTCGTATGACTCCTTTTGAAGTGGTATATGGACAGAAGCCACCTTCATTTCTCTCATACTTACCGGGTACCTCGAAGGTCCAGGTGGTTGACCAAACACTTATAGTTTGAGAGGATATTCTTCATACCCTTAAAGAGAACTTGGTCATGGCACAAAATTGCATGAAGCAACAAGAAGATCAAGGTCGCTCTGAACGTCAATTTGCAGAAAGGGATCAGGTGTTTCTATGACTGCAACCATACAAGAAAACTTCCCTCAAGGCTGAGCATTGTTAGAAGCTAGCACCCATATTTTATGGACCTTATACAGTTCTCAATCATGTGGGACAAGTTGCATATCAGTTAGCTCTTCCTAGTCAGTCGAAGCTACATCCTATTTTTCATGTTTCATGCTTAAAGAAGGTGATTGGAATGAGGTGCCAAATTCAAACCAACCTTCCAGAGTTAGCTGAAGAAGGATCCATTTGGCTACAGCCATAAGCAGTTTTGGACCAGTGTGAGCGTCACCTACGTCAGAGAACCATCAACGAAGTGCTAGTCCAGTGGAAAGATATGACTCCAGCAGATGCCACTTGGGAACCAACTACCATTTTGCAACAGTTTCCACATCTCAAGCCTTGAGGACAAGGCTATTTTTAAGGGGGAAGACATGTTAGGGTCTTAACCCGCACATAGGTAGATAAATATATTCGGATGTAATAAAGGTCAATATTAATAAGGCCTTTCAATAAAATAGAATAAGGCGGATGTAAGAAGACCTAATAGAAGCTTCCGCTTCTAGAAGGATAATCCTCTAGATGCTTCTCTTGATATACATATTTAGTATAAATAAGGGTCGAGGGTATGAAAACCCTAGCTTGGAGATTATTGTAACAGAGTATTGCTCGACTGGAGGTTTCCCCCTCAAAGAGGCCCGTGAACATTGCTTTTTGAATCAAAGTGCTATTTCTATTGTTGTTCTTATATCATTTCTGTGTTATTGTGGAGATTATGCTGGTTATATTACTGTTATTCTGCCATTTCTAGCATTTTATTTCTGTTTTGCATATTTATTATATCTGGTATCTTGAAGATTCTCACAAAGTATGATGTTATGCTTTCATCATCATTCATTTTCATGTCACGAAGCTCATTCTTCAGACTCATTACTTGTCCAATGTTTCTGACTAAGAAGAGATTAGTTAGGGAATAGTACATCTTCTTATATGAGTCAAGATGAGAGATGTAGGGTATCAAGTGGTATTTTACAGAGTCCACTGTGATACTCATGGAATTGATGTCATTTTCCTTGAACTTCTCCATAAATGAAACATTATGAGGTTCCTTCTCTTTTCCTTCTTCAGATTGTGGTTCCACGATCTTTCCTTTCATGATATCCAACATTTTATTCTGGGCAAGGATGAGGTCAATCCTTTGAATTACATTTTCTAAAGTTAGAAGCCCCTTCTAATTTTTTTTCTGACTTCATAGAGTAAGTCATGACGTCTTTAACTTGGACAACCTTTGAATTTGATCAAAAACTCAAACTTGATGTCTTATCCTGCTGAGAGTATCAAGAGGTGCACTAGGATAGGGATCACTAGGATATCTAGAAATTAGGTCAATCTCTTAACTTAAGGTGCCTCAACAAGAGGGTTATGGTTTCGTTGCTGCATAAAAAAATTTAACTTTAACTACAACTGTAACTTGAGAAAAAATCCTCCTAATCTATCTTTCAGGGGTTAGAATGTTTGAAGATAGTGTGGGACCATAACATGTTATAAATAATAGGTGTTCTCATTTAAATATAGACAATATAATAATGTTGTCACCCAACCATAGGCTGGAGCCACCCCCAAGCACCTTAACCTTGACAGAGAGAATAGTTTTGAAATCAAACCCTAGTTCCAAAATCTAATCAAGGTAGCATACCACTCTCCAAAGCTAGCTTACCAATCATAAAGTCCAAAACACAACCAAGAGAAAGTCCAAGCCTAGAACCAAAAACACTAGTTGTAGCTGAAGATACTGACGCGGGAGCATCACAATCACATCAAAAGGAAGAGGACGTGGAATTGGAATCGACACCTCAACACATCGAAGGAGTTGAACCGAAATTAACTAGCTTGGTAGTGGTGTGGAGATTTTTGATTTTCTCATTAATTAATTTAGTTGTCTGTGAAGTCGGACCATCATTTGAAGGGACATAACAATTGTAAACCCTTTACACGACTATAATGTATTACATGTGTAGGATAATTGTTGTATTAGTCATTACGTTTCATTTAATTGAGTAGGTAACCCCTTGAATAAAATGTAATAGGATTTAGATAGGAGGAAGAAGAGTGGAGAGGCTCTGGGTCCCCAGACAAGTTTTCATTGTAATGGTTATAGGAGATAGCGACTGTAATTATGTTTTCTCTTTGAAATGAATAGAATAGAGAAAATTGACCAAAAACTATATCGTGTTGATACTATTTGACTGTTAATTGTGTATTCTGTGAATGTATGATGTTTATGGTGAGTGAATGAATAATTGAATGAGTTTCAATTGTTTCTCTTTTGTAATATATGCGAGGAGTGCATACCGAACACAAGGAGTGCATGTGAGGAAGTCTTTTTTAACTCGAAGCTCAGAAGATATAGTGGGGGACTTTTGTAAGCAGAGTGTGCATATTGAGTGCAAGGAGTATGCGTAGATTTTTTTTTAGCTTAAGTTTAAAATATCAGGAAGTTGAGCACATAGTATACCAGGAGGGCATCAGGAAGTCTTTTGAAGAAGACAGAGAGTGCAAGCATGCACCAAGGTAGAGTTTTAGATTTAATTTGTCAGAAGCTCAGTAGGAGTAGTGGTTCTAAACTTTGAGAATAAATACTTAGAAGAATTTCTAAGTCCTGAAAAGTTGAATTGTTCAAAGGTTAAGCGAAAAAATTGAAAGTTTGAAGGAAGAATAAGCATGGAGGATTGTTCGGGAAAAATACTTCAGAAAGGAATTTGAAGACTAAATAAGATCAAGGGTTAAGATCCATTCAGGAGAAGCCAAAATCTTTCAATTCGTTAGATCTCGAAGAAGTAGCACACTGGTTAGCCACGAGGATTTATCAAAATTTCGAAAACCAGAAGATTTGGAAGAAGTAGAGTGAAATTCATGAAATCTCAAAATGTTAAATCTTGAAATCATCGGGACCATCCCTCAAAAGTGGACATGTGGCAAGAAATCAACATTTCGTTGACTCGCAGGAGGGAAAGGTCAAAGGGGAGAATTGTGAGAACTCGTGAAGCCCAAGTTTACAATTTTATAGTGACCATCTGATCCAAGTGGATATTTGTGGCCACCCACCTCTTCCAACTAGCTCAAAACAATTTTCTGACAATTTTGGCAATTTACTATTTTTAGCAGTTTTAATTTTCATGGCCATTTTGAGGGCCTAAATGAAGGTTTTTCGGGATAGAGATTTTAAATGATGGCTAAAGGAATGATTGAGCCCCCAAAATGAATCTCCTTGATGATACCTTTCCAACGTTCTATCATATGCCTAAAACGAAGATTGTATGCAAAAGTTACGACCCCATAAAGTTGATGTACTAACTTACCCAAACAAAGCCCACATGACTTTTGGCGCTTCATCTCCTAGGGTTAGGTTTTTGGATGTCTAGGGTTTTTGGAATTCCTATTTATTTTAAAAATGCCTTCAAATACTCATTGTAATATTCTCCTTGAGAATGAGTGTATCCTTCACATCTCTTCTCAGAGATAAGCTGCCACCATTCCAACAAGCTTGTTTCCGCTGCATTTTACAGTTTCAACTTATTTCCTTATTGAATAGAAAACCAATTTTACTATATCTCTGTTATTTTGTATTAAGAACCTATTAATAGTCTATAGTCATTTAATTCTACTCATAAAATCTAGATTAGTGTTATTAGAGTGGTCTGCTCCTTGTCGTCCTAATGCATGTTCCCAACGAGGTCAGAGTACAAAGAGTTGGGAATCGAGCTTGTTTCTCTTGAGGACAAAATCTCTCACACACCCAAGCGACCTCTCATGGAAGGAGAAAAAAAATATGATAGGACATGAGATCCTTTCAAACTGTTGATTGAGGAAGCCTTCACGCAACAAAGGAACGAGATGATGGATAGTTTCATGCAAATCCTTCGACGATTACCAATAGGCGACACATCTTCTTCGAGCGGAGGTGCCACCACCTTCAAGGTACAAATAAACTTTGATATTCCTATATTTGAAGGTCAGATAGGCACAGAGGCTGTAGACAAGTGGTTGAATCTACTAGAAGGGAATTTTTTTGTCCATAACTTTTCGAATAGAGAAAAGATTACTTTTTCTCTCCTCAAAGCCATTCCCCACATCAAAGATTGATGGGAAAAATTTTGTGATTAAAAGGAAACAAAGTAACCCTCACTATTTACACTCACACCCACCTGGGATTCATTCAGGGATTCTATTAAGGAACAATACTACCCTGTCGGATGTTATGACAACTTGTATACCAAATGGACCACACTGCAGCAAGAAAGAGACCAAGCGGTGCCAGATTTCACAAATATTTTTCATACCTTGCGCACCAATATGGGTATCAAATATTCAGAGTGAAAAATGGTGCTCAAGTATCACGACACTTTGCATAGATACATCTAGACCAAAACGGATTTTTTGGACATCTCATCCTTGGGCGCGGCCTACTGATATGCCTTCAAAATTGAGAAGAAGCTCAAACAAAATATGCAGCAATTTGGGCCTGGGAACTGCTCACAAAAAAAGCTAGAAAAGGGTGACCCCAACCCACAAAACAAAGGACAGAGAAAATATGGATAGTATCAGGACAACTAGTCCAATCTGCAAGCAAAAAAGGACACCGAAAAGACAAGGAAAGATACTAGGAAGTGGTGCGACATCCATAAGAGCCCTTGGCATAACACTGCCGACTGTCGCTCAAAGCAGTCGCTGGTGGTTGAAGTGAAAGCCTATGAATCAGATGTGGGTTCAGACTCTGAGATGGAAATATAAAGGTGAATATGGATCATTGATGTGGAACCCAGTACCACCTTTTCTACCACCAAGATCCAGCCTGGTGAGCTAGACGAGCTAGAAGAAGGAGAACGCCTCTTCCTTAACAAATGTGGGTAAAAGGCACATTACAACACTTCATCGTGGATAGAGGTAGCCATAAGAACCTCAACCAAGAAGAGGTCATTAAGCAGGTGGCTTTGCTGACAAAACCGAATCCACAACCCTACACCATTGGATGGCTCCGCCAAGGAAGGGAGCTCTGCATCAACCAACAATGCCGACTATCATTCGACATCAAGCCCTTCAAAGACGAGGTATTGTGTGATGTTTCTCCTCTCAAAGTTTGTGATGTTATTTTGGGACAACCTTATTTATGTAGATGTCATGCTGTATATGAGTCTAGGCCTCGTAGTGTTATTAATACTTTGAACAGGAAATTGTACAGGATACCCGAGGTAGTCCCACCTAGTGCTATTTCCTTGATCTCTGCTAAGAAATGAAGGAAGGTCATCTCTTAGACGGGGAATTTTGTCTTCTTTTTTATTTTCTCTCAGAATAAAATAAATATCACAACCACATCCAGGGTCTCTACGTCCAACCTCTCCAAACAGCAGAAGCAAGTAGATAAGTTCATGGAAGAATACTCATATATCTTCTCCTCACCTATCGGGGTACCTCTGCACTACCAGGTCAAACACCCCATCGATATGACCCCTGACGCACCGCTGCCCAATGGGCTAGTCTATCATCTCTCTCCATTAGAGAATGAGGAGATCAAGTGACAGATCCAAGAACTTCTCCATAAGGGTCACATCTGTCCCAGATCATCGCCTTGTAGGAGCCCAATCGTGATGGTACAAAAGAAATATGGAACCTGGTGACTCTGCATTGATTACTGGGCTTTGAATAAAATCACAATCAGAAATTGGCACCCAATTCCCTAAATCGATGACCTCCTCAATCAACTCATGGGGGCCAAATACTTCAATAAGATTGATATGAAGTCTGGCTACCACCAGGTCCCGATAGAACAGACATATGTATGGAAAACCACCTTCAAGTCAAAGGAAGGCCTTTTTGAATGGTTGGTCATTCCCTTTGGTTTGAAAAATTCTCCAACTACTTTCATGAGGACGATGGACGATATCCTGCGACCATTTACCAATACTTTTGTAGTGGTGTATTTGGATTAAATTCTCATTTACAACAAGACTTGGGCCAGACATTTGCATCATATTCAACAGGTTCTGCACACCCTGTGACAGTACAAGCTATATGCCAACTTGGAAAAATGCTCCTTCGACATGGATAGGGTCCATTACTTGGGCTACATAATTGATCAGCATGGCGTACATGTGGATCCAACCAAGATCCAAGTCATCCGTGACTGGCCATCCCCAACCACACTCACTGAGCTTCGATGCTTCTTGGGCCTTGGCAATTTCTACCGTAGGTTCGTGTTGGGATTCTCCCATATTTCATGGGCCCTTAGCCAAATAACCAAGGGTGGTGGTAAGGCATAATTTCTGTGGGGCCGGTCCCAACAACAAGCGTTCGACGATTTGAAGCAACGCTTGTTCTCAACCCCAGTACTTTCACTACCAGACCTGCAACAACCCTTTGAGATCAAGATAGATGCTTCAGACTATGTGGTGGGCACTATTCTCACTCAGCATGGCCACCCCGTGGCCTATCATAGTGAGACACTATTATATGTTGTCTGTAAGTACCTTACTTATGACAAATAAATGTACTCCATTGTGCAAGACAATCATCCACACTGATCATAAGCCACTGCAGTTCATGCAGACAGAAGTAAAATTGCAGAATGATCGCCATCAAAAGTGGTCCACATACTTGCAACAATTCCACCTCAACATCAAGAATAAAACATGAAGCACCAATCACATCGTCGATTGCCTCAGCAGACCGCTAGTCATGGCACTCACCACGGTGCTATAATTCTATGGCCACGACACCTCTAGATGGCCCCAACTCTATGAGATAGACCCAAACTTCGCCACCACCTACCAGATGTTGGGTGCAAACGAAGTTGTCAATAATTCCATCTTTAGGATGGGGTGTTTTGTCATCTGGGCCATATCTATGTTCCATCAAGCGAGCAAGTGAAGATGATCTGGGAAGTCTAGTATAGTCGGATGGTAGGAAAATTCGGCATCGAAAAGACAATGGTGATGCTACAGAAACATTTCTATTGGCCGAAACTTCGACATGAGATCAACAAGTATATCAGGTCCTACACTGCCTAAACTATTGCCAAACCAACCACTAAGAAACAGGGCCTGTACACCCCTCTTCCTACTCCTAACAGACCATGGGAATCCATATCAATGGACAACATGTCGGGCCTCCCATCCACCAAGTGGGGAAGTTATTGTGTTTTTGTGGTTGTTGATCGCTTTTCTAAGATGGTAATTCTAGTTGTCTGCAAGAAGAACATCACAGCAGAGGCCACTACCAAGATCTTCTCATAACGAGTCTGGGTACATTTTGGAATCCCACAAACCATTGTCTCAAATCGGGACATTTGATTTCTTAGGACATTCTGGTCAAGCCTCTGGTCACTACTAGACACCAAACTCACCAAATGCACGATCTTCCACCCCTAGATAGATGGCCAAAGTGAGGTCGTAAATCAAATGATTGTGCATATCCTTCGCATGTATAATTCAAATAACCCTTGAACATGGGATGAGAGCCTTCCCTATGCCCAACAAAGCTACAAATGAGCCCTACATAGCTCAACTGACGACAACCCCTTTCAGGTGGGGTTGGGATTCCAACCATTGGGTCCCATAGATGGTGCACTTCCCCCTGTGGTCACCTCGACTAACTCATTTCCTACTCCAACTGAAGATGAAAAATACACCAAGTTCATTGAGTGGATCCAAAAAATCCACCAATAGGTTAAGGATATCCTATATAAGTCCAATGATAAGTACAAGCAACTCCATGATCAACATCGAGTGCCACATAAGTTGGGCAACAAATTTTGGTTGCACTTGCAAAAAGAATGCCTTACAGGACCTCATCGAAAGATTCTCCCACTCCATTATGGGTCGTACACAATCAACATGGCCATGGGGGATAATTCTTTTGAGCTCAACATTCCTCCTTTCCTTGGCTTACACCCAGTGTTCAACATGGATCTCCTTCGCCCTTATTTCCCACCATTATTGGACACCTCAGACATAGCAGAGCAGATGAAACCAATAGAGATAAAACCTAACTACATAAAACAGGCATCCAACAATCATAATGTGTACACACATATCAAGGGCACTCAATAACAAAGGATCCAACTTTATCGAGTTGTCAAAGCAGGGCAGCTCTTGCACCAAGGCAAGTGGCTCACCCGGGGCCAAATTCAGCAGAAATTTCCTCATCTGATGGGAGAAATCAATGCAATGGAGACCATTGATTTATAATGAGGGAGGATTTATCCAGGTGGGTATCGGTGGCCACCCACCTCTTACAACTAGCTCAAAACATTTTTCTGACAATTTTGGCAATTTACTATTTTTAGCAGTTTTAACTTCCGGGGCATTTTGAGGGAATGAAGGTTTTTCAGTATTGCGATTCTTAGTTATATCCAAAGGCATCATTGATCCCACAAAAATGAATCTCTTCAGCGATACCTTTCCAATGGGATATCATACGCCTAAAATGGAGATCGCATGCAAAAGTTATGACCCAGAAAAGTTGATGTACTAACTTACCCAAACGGGGCCCACATGAATTTTGGTGCTTCATCTCTTAGGGTTAGGTTTTTGGATGTTTAGGGTTTTTGGAATTCTTGTTTATTGTAAAAAGGCTTTCAAATCCTCATTGTAATCTTCTTCTTGCGAATGAGTGCAGTCATCACATCTCTTCTCAGAGATAAGCCGCCAGCATTCCAACAAGCTTATTTCCACTGCATTTTACAGTTTCAACTTATTTCCTTATTGAATAGAAAACCAGTTTTACTGTATCTCTGTTATTTTGAGTTAATCACCTGCTAATAATCCATAGTCATTTCATTTTTCTCATAAAATATGGATCATCTTCATATCCAGAGGAGCGCGAGTCGTTGATTAGATGCTCCGAAATATCAACATTTTGGGAGTCAGGAGTGTGAAGGAAACTACTCTTGAAAGTCACGTGTCATGAAATATCGACGTGCTTGAAAGTTGAGCCCCGGGTCATGAATAAAGGTCATATGGAGAAAGGATAATAGAGGATCAAGCTAGTGCTAGGCCCCTATCAGGAGTTCAGAGGTCGAAAAGTCAGGGGTTGACTCACATATGATTACTCGACACGCGAAATAGCGAAACGCCTTTTGATTAGGCCCGTTGTCACAGGTAGTTCTCACCTGGAGGAAGCTTACGCCTGCTGTTTGTTCACGCGGGTGAAGTTTTCATAAAAATACCCATGGATTGTTTCTTAGAGGTTCCATCAAGGAATCAAAGACTGTTTTTAGTTCAGTCTTGAGAAGATCCTAGACCGGGAGGTTGTGCAGCCATTGGAGAAGAGGGGGGTCTGCACCAACTACTCTCTAGACTTGCGCACTTCCTGAATTTCTGCAGTTGTGAGATGTGTGTGTCAAATAAGCTCTAGTGTCCTATATTTATACTGCTTCTCCTTAGCTTTCCAGGCCAACTTCTCATTCTAGAGGCTAAAAACTTAATATTAAATATTTATTTTAGCCGACTTGTCTTCTAGGGTTATTTCAATGCTTTAGGGTTTCTTCTTTCTTCCTAGAATATTCTATTCTTGTCAAGGTTACACGTGGAGGTTAATAAATCCTACAACTACCATAATATCAATAGGTTGAAGGTTAACAACAAGTAGATTTAGGGCCTTTGAGAGAGAAACACATCCCATCCCTGGGCTGCAGACATCTGCGTCCTACGAACTCCCATAGAATCCATATGGGTGAGACTGCACATTGCACTCTATGTGTTGTGTTTCCTTATGGTAACCAGAAGGGACGATGGTAGAATGGTTTTTTGGTAATATTGTAGTCATAACCTAGGTCAGCCCATAGCAGCCAACATCCAACTATAGTAAAAATATACCATGTGGTGCTCCCCCTATTATCTTTATCACTTACCATATCTGAATCAACATATCCCTGTAGAACAATGTCTAAACCTATAAAACATAATGAATTAGTATTAGTACCTCTCAAATAACTTAGAATCCACTTTACTGCCTCCCAATGCTCTTTACCTATATTTTTCATATAGCTTCTCACAACTCCCACTGCATGTGAAATATCTAGTCTTGTGCAGACCATCGCATACATCAAGTTGCTAACTACTGATGAATAAGGGAGCCTCAACATGTATTCTATGACCTCATGTTTCTTGGGACACATTTCCTTAGTTAATTTGAAATGGCATGCCAAAGGTGTACTAATTGGTTTTGCATTCTGCATTCTAAACCTCTCCAACACCTTCTCTATGTACTTACCCTAAGACAATGTCAATTTGTGATTTTTCTTGTTTCTAGTTATTCTCATACCAAGGATTTTCTTTGAAACACCTAAATCCTTCATCAAAAATGAATTAACTAATTTCTTCTTGAGCACATTTATATCCTACATATTAAACCCTGCAACAAGCATGCCATCTACATACACTAGCAAGATAATATAACTTCCATTTTCTAGCCTTTTAAAATAAACAGAGTGATCAGAATGACATCTATTATAACCTTGTTCTGTCATAAACCTATCAAACTTCAAATACCACTTTGATATTTCATTAGTCCATACAAGCTCTTATTCAACATGCATACCAAATTTTCCTTCCCTTTGACCTCATACCCATGTGGCTACTGGATATAAATATATTCCTCCAAATCCCCATGGAGAAAAGTTGTTTTTACATCTAACTGTTCAAGATGAAAATCTTCTACTGCCTTAAGACTCAAAATAGTCCTAATGAATTCATTTTAACAACATGAAAAAACATTTCATCAAAATCTATACCTTTCCTTTTAGCAAACCCCTTTACAACAAGTCTAGCCTTGTACCATATTTTACCTCCATCTTCTTCCTTCAACCTGCAAACCCATTTATTCTGCAATGCTCTTTTTCCTGTAGGGAACTGAACCAAGTCCCAAGTTTATTTATTTACCAAGGAATCCATTTCCTCTTTCATGCCTTGCTCCCACTTCTTTTTAGTTTCTACTTGCATTGCCTCTTCATAACATTCTGGTTCACCAGAATAAATCAACAATAAATAATATTGTTATCTCCTAAAATAGAACTGTCAAGCTTTCAGTTTTAGGTAATAGAAACAGGTCAAAAAATCCATTTCTAAATTTTTGAGGTATGTTATATGGTCTTCTTTTTGGATGTTTTCTTGGCATTCTTGGTATGTTTTCTTGGTATGTTATATGGTCTTCTTGGCATTCAAAATTTCAAATCTCATGTTTTCGGTGTTTAAAAGGGGTTAAAAAATGGCTCTTAACCACTGAAAGTCATGGTTTTCGGTGGTTAAGAAGTGGAAATAAAAGGCCCGTTAAACACCGAAAATGTTTCTATGCGCAAAGGAAAAACTCGTGTTTTCGCATGAGCCAGATGTCAAGTGAGCATGATCATCGCTTCTAATCACCGAAAGTCATGTCAAATGGTGAGCTCTCCAGGTCATTGATGAATTAATATCGAAATGTACTCTCAGCCTTCATCTGTCATATTGCCATTAAGTTTCGGTGAGGCACAGATACTCATATGAGATTTCACATAACATAAAGGATACATCATGTGGATTTTCAATACTGCCAGCCACGGGATTACAAGATCATGATGATTTATTTTTAGCTCTGTTTAATTTCCTTTTAATTTCATTTTGAGTCCAAGAGCTGTCATCTATATCACAATCCCATGATTCTCTCAACCAGGTGCATTAGCAGAGTTCACAATCCCATTCACTATGGCAAGCTGGTGATTAAAGTCTCGAGTTTAGCAATCGATCAATCTTCCAGGTGTCAAACCGAATCATTCAACCCAGTCATCAGGTAGTTTCAATTAGGTCATTTTTCGATTCTATATTGTCTCTTACCTAGAAATAAGTCTCGGCTTAATTTTAGTTTACTGGTTGTTTGAATCAAGTTTTGGTTAAATCATGATGTTGAGTCATACCTATGGTCATTATTCTTACTCTGAATTATACACCTGGTTCCTGATTTAGTTTTGAGTTAAATCCTTTGTCATCGATTTTGTTGTTGAAATATACTCTATGTTTGATGAGTCACACCTTCTATTCATCTAGATATACCATACCTTGACCTGTTCCTAAAGTTTCGAGTTCTATCCCTATTTGCATGCACATATCTTAAATTGAGGGACACGTCAGCCTTGCCATAATGTCAAAATCTGGACCAGCCCTAAGGGATGAACTTGATGGGGTTTGGTACCTAGAATCTCACCCAGAGGTGGCATAATTCTTCAAATAGGTTGGGGTATTTTCATATTGTGAAAAATTAACCAATTTTCATCAACAAGTGGCCAAGTCTTTTGCCATTTCTTATGATGGGAGGTCTGCTAAAATAGGAAAGGAGGAGTTTATCATTGATGATGCTGCCATTGCTGAGTATACGGGTCTACCCAGGTCAGGGGATTGTTGGTTTAAATCAACTGTTACTTCAAATATTGAGTTTAGGTCATATCTGTTGCCTATTCACAAAGATCTTATTTGGAAAAAGGACATTCCAATGTCTTTCTTAGAAAAAGTGGCAATCACTATTGAAAGCAATCTTTGTCTACATTACATGCGAAGGGTGGTACAATAGAGTGATGTTATATCACTTTAAGCTTTTAAACCATTTTACAGGCAGAGATCCAATTAATATACCTTTTTACTTCCACAAGACTCTCACCAAAATGGCCAGGCAGGTAAAATTTAAGCCCACTAAAGTGGAAAGCAGACTGTCCCATCAAGGACTCATTACTCTTCTTATCAAGGAGTCTTTGAAGAAGAAGCAGGTTGCATGGAATTACTTTCTCTTCTGGAATGAATTCCAGACTGACAAACCACAAGAGGACAAGGACAAGATGAATACCACAAGGAAGGCTATTACTCCCAAGAGTAGTCAAAGGAAACGAAGGGCTATTTCACCCTTGAAACAACAAGTAGAATATTCCTCGGCCAAGAAGAAGAGAACAAAGAGAAAATTACAGTTTGAGGAAGGAGAGAAGGATGAAGGTTTGGCCATGGAGGATAATCCTTTAAACCTCCCATATTCAGATTCTGAACATGAACCAGAGCATAACGAGGCACAAGGATAACAACAAACTGATACAGTTGCTGATGAATACCCAAACCTACCTACTCCTACTCCTCGAGAGGAAGAAAATCAATCATCAGTAGGAGCTTCTTTGAGAAAACCCAAAGCTTCCAGGACTCATAAAGTGAGGAAACTTCTGCAACAAATCTACAAAATGGAAGTTTTAATAAGGGTTATTAAAAAGACAAATACAGATATGACAGAAAGAAATGAATAACTTCATAACATTAATAAAACTATCAAGGAAAAACATGATAATATCAAAGACAGGAACAAAGTATTGATAAGGGAGAACATGAAGCTGTACAGGCAGCTAAGACTTATGAGATTAAAAATAAAAGAATCCCAACCTCCAGCTTAGGAGCATACAAAGTTGGAAACCCTAGCCCAAGTTTCCACCTCCATAGAAGAAGAAATATAGGCTGGTATTCATCAAGAGGAAGTCACAAGCCCTATCAGGGAGAAGGGAACTTCATCCAAAAGCCTTGAAACCATATGCAACCATACAGGTAATCGAAAATTTTGAATTTTTGATTTTTTGAAAAACTTCTGCTTTTTGGTGGTTTAGGAGAGCCTGAGCGTGCTCATTAACCTCCGAAACGCAGTGCTTTTTGTGTATAAGAAACATAAAATTTTATACAGTTAACCACCGAAAGCCTGTATGACCAGATTCACCAAAATTTTTCTCAGATTGGAAAATTTTGAGTTGGAATGGAATGAAACCTCTTTGAATAAGCAGGTAATGAATTATCAAAGTCAAATCTAAAGGTTAGTTTTGAGGGATAAGGTCAAAAAGAGGTTTTTCAACTACATTTGGCATCTTTTTCAAAGGCAGAATATCAGGGGTTTGAAGACACATCATCCAACTCGAATTTCATCTTCAAGAGATGAAACCAAAGAGCCTTGGAAGGCTAGGCTACACATCATCAACTTTTCAACCATATTTTGAGGATTATCAGATAGGGATTGACCTCATTTTGAGGATCTACTCCTAGTTTCTTGTAAATACAGTTTGCTTTCTGTTTTTAGAAAATCAGATCCATTGTTTTAGGATCTGATAACTGTGATGTAAAGCTATAAAGCTACATAATTAAGATATATGAAATGGTTCAATCCTGGATACCTTTTGGCTATGTACTTTAACTCTTTTATGTTATATGAATCACAGTCCTGTTTTTTTACCAATGTCAGTATTGTTCATATGTTCACCACTCTGTAATTTGATTCAGTTCAGCTTAGCTATTGAGAGCTGTCATCTTCTTGTGTAGCTCATGAATGTGAATTAAATGATTCTCTGTTATCTTGTATGACCCTACATGTCTGTGTACCTGGTTATCTTGAATAGTATTCTTCACACCTTATTTTATTACTGTAGCTGATATTTGGTCTCTAAATGCACTGGTTTATTTAGATGCATAATAATTTGTCCTTTTATAAAGCTGTCCCAGCTATCCCATTGTTCCAAATAATTTGATTATTAAATTTATTAAGTTACCAAGCACCTTTGGTCTACAACCACAAAGGGTTTCTTGGAGTGATAACAAATACAATGAAGAAAAGTATTGTTCAGGGGGTCTACTTAACCTAGTATATCTTCTAATAAAGCTTGCAGGAGTTTGATGTACCTACTACTCTCGTTGGTGTACATTTTAATTTTCTCGCACCTTTGGAATTTATTTTTCATTGATCTCATCAAGCACCGTGTATTCTGGTTTTTCTTTTTCCTAATTATTTCCCTACAATTGATCTTTGTACATGACATTCTCATTGAATATAACATCTCCACTCCTAATTATTATATGATTTTCATAATCACATAAGCGATAAACAAAATCATTAACATCGTATCCAATAAGGGTACACTTCTTGGATTTTCCCTCAAGCTTTGTTCTATTTTCCTTATCAATATGGACAAATGATTCACAACCGAAAGTCTTCAAAAATGAATAGTTTACCTGTCCATTTCTCCTCTGGAATTACACCATCCAAAGAGCTTGAATGTCCTCTATTTATTAGGTAAACAACAATATCTACAACATCTACCCATAACTGTAAGGGTAACCCAACATGCAATCTTATACTCCTTGCACACTCTGTGATTGTCCTGCTCATCTTTTCTAACACACCATTTTCTTGTGGCGTTCCTGGAACTGTCTTCTCTCTATGAATCCCATGGTATGAACAGTAATCATCAAACTCCTTGCTACAATATTCACCTCCATTTCCTATTCTGAGACACTTTAACCTTTTTCCTCTCTCATTCTCAACCAAATATTTCCATTTCTTAAAGGTATCAAAAACATCATATTTTTGTTGAATGCAATAAAACCAAGTTTTTCAAGTTGCATCATCAATAAAATTAACATAATAATGAAATCCACTGAGAGATGATGCCCGAGATGGTCGCCATACATATTTATGCATATGTTCTAACCTTTCACTCTTCTTTTCTTTTCCAACTTTGAGAAATCTGACTCTCTTATGTTTTCCATAAAAACAATGCTCATAGAAATCCAAATCAATTTGTTTAAGATCTGCCAAAAAATTTCTTTTGTGAAGTATCTGCATCCCCTTCTCACTCATGTGTCCAAGCCTATGATTCCACAATGTTGTATCCACTCCTTTAGAAGCTAAAGAGATATAAGAATCAATATTACTAGTACATAAATACAATGTACCTACCTTCTCTCCTTTTCCTATCACTAATGATCCTTTGGTGACCTTCCATGCCTTATCTATATATATAGATATACAACCTTCACTTTCCAATTGCCCAGTTGAAATTAGACTTTTCCTTAGATATGGAATATGTCTTACCTCTTTCAACAATCATTGGTTTCCATTATTTTTCTTTATTTGTACCTTTCTCATTCCAACAATTTTGCATGCTACATCATCACCCAAATGAACCTGTCCAAAATCTCCTTGAGCATAATCTAGAAAATGTTTCCTATGGGGTGTGGCATGAAATGAAGCCCCTGAATCTACTACCCAAGACTCAGAAATATTTTATATAGAAATAATCAAAGCATCTTGTAACACATCACCTGTGACATTTGCTTCTTGATTTTTCTCTTGTTGTCCATCTCTTTGTTTCTTTGGAGCTCTGTAGTCTTTCTTCAGATGCCCTTTCTTCCAAAAATTCTATCACTCTAGCTTTCCCAATTTAGATTTGGATCTTCCCTTCCTAGAATTCCCATGGTTCCTTGAGCCCTTTCCTCTATCCTTTTGTCTTTGTTAAGTACCTATACCAGATTTGCAAATATACTTCAATAATACCAAGAATAAAACATAAACCATTCACCATAACATGAACACAAGAAATAGAGAAAACCCTTGAGGTAGGGTAAGACCATATATTAATCCTTATGGAAGGATAAAAATCCTCAAGAAATCCTTGCTTGTACAATCACAATATTCTTCACTATGTTTCATTACATTTCCTACACTTCTTTATATAGCTCTCCCTATCTCCTAGGAACATTCTAGAGATACTTCTTACATTTATTACATCCAACTACCATAGTGGGTCTTTATTAATATAGTGGACCTAGTCCACCTTACATTGAATGACCACATTCTCATATATTAAATGAATTCCACTAATAACACATAACTACATTCCCATTGGGTACCTCCCTAGGTACCCCATATTACTTCCCTATGTATACTTCATTCCATCCCCCTTCACATGTTTCGTCCTAGAAACATGAGACGAAACCATACAATATGATTGGCTAAGAAATGTAGCCGACTGGTACCAGGTATGACCATCCATCCGTCCCAATGGAAGTCGAACATGATGTCTATCTGCTACCTTTCCACCCTTATCTTTCTCTGCATCATGTTGGGTTTGCCATGGGATTGTTTCTGTAGTTGGAGCTCTTCCCGTAGTGCCGATAGTCCTCCATGCACCTCTTGATCAGTTTCCTGTCTGGTGCCCTGCTGGTGCATAAATGTGTTGATGCACATGCCCTTGCCTTGATGACTTTTGTGTCTCTATATGATTTGGATGGCGATATACAACAACTATAGGAATTTATTCTTTTTTCTTCAAATATGCAACACTTTGTGTCTTTGAGTCAATGACCTCCTTAGCTTCCTGATTATGTCCTTCTTGTAGTTTTTCTTCAGCTCCTTCTGTAGACTCTGCCTCTATTCAACTTTAGACTGGGTAATAACTTCTTTGCTAGCTTCCATGGGTCCATCTTTCTTACTAAGAGACACATCTTGCAATGTGATTTTCTTTTTCTTGTACCACAACTTTTAAAACTTATTTTTCACATTAATATTAATGGTACCCATTGATTCTATCCAAGGATATCCCAAAACAATATCCACTTCATCCATATCCATAGCATAAAAATCTGAATGCAACACATTTTTATTCATGGTGATCTTCAAATATTTAAAAATTTGAACATTTTCACCCTCAACCTTTGCGCTATGAATATTCTTTATTGGAACTTGCAATCTATTAACCAACTGAACATTGATAAAATTATGCATGCAACTAGGGTTAATAGAAAAAATGATATTTTCTTTATGAATACAACCATGAACATGCAATATAGAATTTTCACATGAAAATAAACTCTTGGTTCTCTCTTTATCCTTATTTTCTCCATGAGACCACTTGTATAAAAATATTTTTTCAAATTCTCCATTGGAGAGTGTCATCATCTCCTTATAATCAAGCGATTTCCACTAGATGGCAGCATCACCTTGCAATTTGAGATCTACCCAATGGGGTCAATTCTCTTCTCATGCTGAATTTATTTCTTTAATGAATGATTCAATACTAGGGCCATCACATTTCCCTGTAAAATACATATTTCTATGAAAAACCCTCAAAAATAGAACAATAAGTTACGATAGAAAATCACGGCTTTTTTCGGAAAAACCCTAAAAAACTATTGAATTTAAAATGCTCATAACTTTACTTCCTGAACTTCGTTTTGGCTGATTTGTTTTTTTGAAATTGGGTATTTTTCTGAGAGGAATTCAAATACAGAGAGGAATTCAAATACCCAATTTGTTTATCAAAATCCATCTCATAAATCTTCAGATCTGAACTTGAAGTGTGTCGCCCTCTTTTTCTTCCCTAGAAAAAATTCTGCAAAAAAAAAAAAAAATCTTCCCTTCTTTGGCCAAGGAAAGTGCTCTGATACCAATTGTTAAGTACCTATACCAGATATGAAAATATACTTCAATAATACCAAGAGTAAAACATAAACCATTCACCATAACATGAACATAAGAAATAGAGAAAACCCTTGAGGTAGGGTAACACTATATATTAATCCTTATGGAAGGATAAAACTCCTCAAGAAATCCTTGCTTGTACAATCACAATATTCTTCACTATGTTTCATTACATTACCTACACTTCTTTATATAGCTCTCCCTGTCTCCTAGGAACCTTCTAGAGGGCCTTCTCACATTTATTACATCGAACTACCATAGTGGGTCTTTATTAATATAGTGGACCTAGTCCACCTTACATTGAATGACCACATTCTCATATATTAAATGAATTCCACTAATAACACATAACTACATTCCCATTGGGTACCTCCCTAGGTAACCCATATTACCTCCCTATGTATACGACGGTCTTCCCCTATTCTCCATGTTTAACACATTACCTGATGTCTTACCTGTGATTTTCCTTTGCATTTCCTCACTAAGGATAACACCAACATCATCATAATAGTTTAAAGTGTTTGAACCAGAGACAGAGTTACTTACAACCATGAACAAGACGCTCCATCTTTTTGGCAATGAGCACATGCTTAGAATAGCCTTGGACTCATAATGAAAGTCCACTTTTATAGAACTTATTTGATTATTAGTCATATTAAATTAATTTAAATGATCTACAACAGACCCACCTTTTGACATCTTCATATTAAATAATCTCTTCATTAAAAATACCTTATTAGATGTCGAGGGTTTTTCATACAATTTAGCCAATGCATCCATCAGTTCCTTCATTGTTTTTTCTTTTGAAATATCAAAATCCACCGACGCTTCTAGGATCAACCATATCGTTCCCAGTGCCTTTATGTTGAGAACCTCCCATTCTTCATCCTTCATGGACGTCGACTTCTTTCCTATTCCATCCAATGGTAGGAATAGATATTTCTTTTATAAATAATCTTCCATCTACATCATCCATAATTGGTATTTTTGGCCATCAAATTTATCAAACTTAAAATTTCCATCTTTCTCCATTACTCCCACTCGAACCAGGAACCTTCTTTTCCTACAAGTTACCTTTCGCTCTAATACCAGTTGTTAGAAAAATAGGATCCCGGAGAAATAAAATAAAACATATGTGGAAATAAAAAACAAAAGATACACAATATAATAGAGACACATATATACATGGTTCACCTGGTGTGGGCTATGTCCACCAGATAAATTGTCAGGTCCTTCCTTTATATTATCCAGAAAATGAAGGGATACAACCTACAACACACCCGTTGTAACTTCCTCTTCTTTCTCTCATAGTCTCCTCTCTCAGAATACAATATTAGCGATAATACACAACCACAATACAATTACCTCATAAAAGAGGGTTTCCTTGTAGGGAAAACCCCCTAAAAATAACTTCTATCGTCAGATCTATAACCTTATAATGAATGGTCCAGATTGACTATGAAATTACAATATTTTACAAAAAAATATTTCCCAATATTTCTCTTCGGTGGAACTGCCCTCGAAACCCCTGCCAGGGGGGGATACGAAAATGACCCCCCCGATGAAAATTGTGGCGGGGAAAATGCCTCGTTAGGGAATGGGGTCCAAACATGACTGAAACAAACCTCTGAATCATGAAGATAACCAGGCTCCACAACCAACATAAAGAACAAAGATTGAACTCAGTAACCTATTCTCATGTATGTATGAGCATAATAAAGAATAAATACTAAGCTCATTCTAGAAAATACTACTAAATTATGATGGGAATGACCCTCATGCGAGAATCACTCCTACCAATGTGTTTCTCTAGAGGTTTACTGCAAAAAGGAAGTAGTGTGATGTGACCTGATAACATGAAGCATAATTGTAATGGCTATAAGCAAGCGAGACGATAAATAATACAAAGCAGTAGAAAGCTATTAGCAAGCGAGATGAAAAACAACAGTGAAGCAGAGGCAAGAAAAAGCATTAAGCATTCGACTTGTTTCATTTTCTAAGGAGATTGAAACATAAAAATAACTATGCTTGGGTGGTACCCGTGGGTGGTTGGTACTCTTCCCGTAGCTAAAAGGATAGCAAATCAACTCCATAATGATTTCCATAGGTTGGAGACATGCCCCACAAGCTTCATTTCATTCATCGACTCTTCTCCTATTGTTGATGTCTATACCCAATAGAATCTTGATCACTAATAGGAAAATTTTCACCAAAGAGGGAGGAATAAAGAGTATCAACTGACCTAGGTGGATGAAATGAAGGTTCAGTTACGAGATATAGAGAAATACTCTACTGAACAAGAGAGATAGTTGTTTCATTTTTTAATGAGCTTATCACAGGAAAAGAGCTATTCTCATAACCTCTGGGTTCAATTCCCAAACCTCTGTTTCATTTTTTAACAAGCTTTCCACAGAGAAGAAAACTATGCTTGTGGCTGGTTTCATTTTTTAATGAGATTGAAATTAGAAAATAAACCATGCTTATGACCTCTTCTTGATCATGGCTTCCAAGAGAACAATGCTCTGGAAGGAATACATGTCAAGGGACATATTGTCAGTGTTTCATGGAAACCTGCACAGGAGATATAGCTAAAGAAAGTACAAACAAAGCTTATCAAGAAAGGAAGAGAGATTCAATATGGAAGAATGATAAAATATATTCACACTACTACAATGAGTTGATGATTGATACATAGATCATGATTAATATGATACAATGAATGAGTGGAATACACTCATATATAGGGCAAAACATTCCATAATTAAGAAAATCAATCAACCAGTTATCTTTCCTTAGGAATGCATGGATTCATAATAGTGACGGTAAAAATAGAAAGTCTAAAATAGAACTAGTTAGTTAACTCTCACTGAACTAGTGTGTCAAAAATATAAATTTCTCCAACACCCCCCCTGAACATCACTATGGAGTAAAAAACGAGTCTTGACTTCTAGGCCATTTTAGGTACTCATGTACAATGAAACTAATGAACACTGAATAAAAGTGAGGAAAGAGGGAAAACCATGTGGGAACAAAACCCCCCCTCAAAAGATAATGTATAAAAAGAAGAAAATAACAGTTGTTAGACAACTGTGTTCTTCACTGCAAGACGATTCCACAAAGTATGAAACTTGTTCTCACTGAAAGTCTTCGTGAAGATGTAGAAATCTTTATGGATCTGATGAAGTCCTTTGGAAACCTGTCGGGCCTTGTAGCTCTTGATCCTGTAGACCCATCTGCACCTGAAAATATTCCTTTCTAGTGGATGTGGAACTAGATTCCAAGTTTGGTTCTGTAGGAGTGAGTCATACTCCTTTTGCATGGTTGCTTGCCATAATTTATTTCCCACAAGCCTATTGTAGTTCTGTGGATTAGTAGATTGAACCATATAGCAATGCATGGGCATCACAAGTTCTGAAGCTAAAAGTACATGAGAAGGTTGCTCATGCTGAGATCGAGTCATCCTCAAATCCAATGGATTCCCTGCAAAGTTACATGTTTCTTGAAGTGTGGTTTGTGCCTTCTTGGACATCTTCTTAAGTTTTGACACTAGCTTGTTATCTTGCTGTAGTACCTACTTATTTCCATGTATAGAATCTGAGTGCATGGAATCATATTTGATGTCTGAAACTGATAAAAGAACAATATTATATGCATGTTGCACTGGAGGTGCATGCAAAGTAGTATCCTTATGTGTAAGTAGAATAGAGGAGTCATCGTCAGAAAACTTAGTGAATTTATACAACCTTGACTTGTGATCCACCTCACCAATTGCAATGATGGAATTGCCATGCATGTTAATTATTGAAACATAATTAAATGTAAATTCAACCTTTTTACCTTTCTGAGTGATCTGATAAACTGAGAGTAGATTCATAGAAAGCTTTGGAACATGTAAAACATTCTCAAAACTGCCATTGTGGAGTTCCACTCTCCCTTCTCCTGCTACTGCTAGAGTTTCATTTTCCTTGAGAATAGGGGGTGTTGAGCATGGACATAAGGAAGAGAAAACTTCCTCTTTCGATGCCATATGATGGGATGCACCAGAATATATAATCCATGAATCAGATGAGGAATTAATTGCAACTAGAGCATGATGATTACCTTTCTTAGGAGCAATATCTTCTTCCTTCTGCTTCTTGACTCCCTCTGGAATGAAGTTTCCAAGGTTGTTCTGCTGAAGTGCCTGTGCCATAAGATCGATCTGTTTCTTCATGCATGTGGATTATTCATGATTTAGTTTATTGCAGTAAGTGCACTGCTTTCCCTTCTTATTCTTCTTGGAATCTGAAGAGTCTTTGGAACCTGAAGAATCATTAAAGGGTTTAAAATATCCCTCCTTTTTTGACTCTGGATGTAATAACTCCTTTCGTTTTTGCTTCGATTTCTTATTCTATGACCCTTTTCCATCATGCAAGTTGAGTGCATGTGCTTTGGGATCTTTCATGAGTACAATATGTATGCGTTTTGTCTTCTCTTGTATAAGAGACTCAATGAACTGAGCCAACGTAGGCATTTTCCAATTTGTTCCAAAAAGACATCTGCCTTAATGGAAATGGAGACATATATAGCATATTATGGTCCTAGCTTGGCCAAGATTGTTAGAATAAGTTGTTTCTCTTGTGTAGAGTTATGAATACCACTTTCACCCAAGCTTAATAGAAAAGATTTAAATTTAGTAAAAAAATCTTGTATATTATCAAAACTTTTAGGGTCTAAGGTATTCAACTCTACCTCAAGCATATGACCTCGCATCTCATCTTGCTTTCCAAAGAGTCCTTCCAGGGTGGTCCAGATCTTGTTTGGAGTCTTGCATGCAACAACATGAAACCATAAATTAGTGGAGATTAACTCAAGAAGTAGTTCTGTGGCCTCATCCTTACGGTTCGCCCATTTCATCTTCTCAATCACTGCAGTAGGTTATGTTTATGTCATCATCGTCAAATTATATAGTCCTTTTCTTTTGAGTTGGAATGTTGCCTTGGGATTCCAATCAAAATAATTGTATGGTGTGAGGATTACCACCAAGTTTGACTATATAATATTTGTCATATCCATCTCTCCCACTTTTTTTAATAAACCCTAAAAATTTACTTTCAATCTGCAAGTGAAAAATTAAGAAATTACAACAGAAATGACACTTTAAGTGAAAATTCGTATCAGTTTCAAGAGATGATCTTGCGGATTACTTTCTGAGCAAACGGTGAGGATTATCACCAAACGGTTGAAAACCCACTTCCAAAATGGGCCGATTTAATTTCTAAATGAGCCATTTCGTCTAAAACATAATATTTTGGGAGCAATGAATGTAGAAATGTATGACCACGAATTCGTATCAGTTTCAAGAGGCTATCTTGCGGATTACTTTTTGAGCAAACGATAAGGAATCTCACCAAATGGTTGAAAATCCACTTCCAAAATTGGCTGATTTACTCTCTATGAAAGTCGGTTCCTTCAAGACGTAATAGTTTGGGATAAATAATTGCTGAAAGTTACGACCACGGATTTAGCTCTCCAATACCCCAATTTTCCTTATTCTTTGGCTTGTCTGGTTTGCTCCAAGAATCATAGCTATGATACCATGTCAGTGTTTCATGGAAACCTGCACATGATATATAGCTAAAGTAAGTACAAACAAAACTTATCAACAAAGGAAGAGAGATTCAATATGGAAGAATGACAAAATATATTCACACTACTC
This sequence comes from Picea engelmannii, assembly GCA_009831015.1. Classification (NCBI taxonomy): domain Eukaryota; kingdom Viridiplantae; phylum Streptophyta; class Pinopsida; order Pinales; family Pinaceae; genus Picea; species Picea engelmannii. The sequence goes on along the minus strand of ML781927.1, from coordinate 717,836 downwards.
CAATGAACTGATGATTGATACATAGATCATGATCAATATGATACAATGAATGTATGGAATACAATCATATATAGGGAAAAGCATTCCATAATTAAGAAAATCAATCAAACAATTAGCTTTCCTTAGGAATTCATGGATGCATAATAGTGATGGTAAAAATAGAAAGTCTAAAATAGAACTAGTCAGTTAACTCCCACTGAACTAGTGTGTCGAAAATAGAAATTTCTTGAACACATCTCAATCATGGCTTCCAAGAGATATTCAATGGATGGAAGAACAACGCTCTGAAAGGAATACATATCGAGGGTCGCAATAGGGGTAAGGAGTTCAAGATCTAATAGCCATGTTAAAGAGATCACCATGTCAACTACCAAATCTAAGTCAAAAGAAGCTTCATTTGGAGCTGAACGCATGGGATATGTGTTGGAGCGGGCATTTTTAGGAGTAAGTGCAACAACCGAGGTAGAGTGGGACAAAGGGAACAATGTGTTCTGGAAAAGAAGGAAGACCAGCACGACAAAGGGAAAAGGAAACAACGCGTGACGAGATTTGTGGAAATCCGACGCATATGTGGAAAAACGTAGCCATGTTAGGGTTAGGGTTTTGGAGTCACATTGTAAGGGTTTAAACCAATTTTGTAGTATAAATAGAAGATGTATGAGGTAGGTTGATATATCTAGATACGAGAGTATTATAATATATTTATCTTTCTGGTGTCCTTGTGGAGAGAGATTATCATGGTTGTGGTAGAATTTGTATTTTGATAAGAGCCGTGGAGCTCAGATGAAGTATTTGTAATTGAGGGTTAGGTCATAATATGTGGAGCTTGGTGCAACATTGGTCTACCTCACTACTCTCTACTATTTTATGATGTAATGCGCACAACGCCATTTTGATGAATAAGAAGAAATAAAATAAGATCTTTGTGGACATATCCCCAAGGGGGTGAACTATGATAAAAACTCTGTTTTTCAATGTGTTTGAATGGTTTCTATTATTTATACAATTATGGTCAATTGGTTAGAGGAATGAATTTTTTAAATTACAACGCACACTAGAAATATGTATGTAGAATGAATCTTATGAATGAATGATCTGGTGAATGGTATGATAGAATGCATGGATAAGTAGAAATATAAGTAAAAGGAACATCCCTCGATCCCTTCCACGACTACAAAAACTTGAGTCTTGTAGTCACCCATAAAATACTGTGTCGTGTAGCCTTATGGTTTACCAGAAGAGCCGATGGTGAAAAGGGTTTTGTTGGAGAACTAAGGTAGAACCCGAGTCAACCCATACATCCAACAAATGGTTCTGTTGCCAGATAGAACTCATAAGGAGAGCCAGGAAGGGTTTTGGTGAAGAAGATGCAGGGGTATAAAGAGATGTTTAGGCCATGGAATCCTATGAAATAATAGATTGAATGATGGTTAGAGACAAAGAAATTAGAATTCGCGCAGAAGGATAATAAGGGTTCTAGGTACATATCACGTCGATACCTATAGAGGTATGTGTTTACTGATTTGCATAAATCATATTTATGTTATTTTCCATAGTTATTACAGGAGTGGATATTGAGGTTGAAAGATACCCATCTGACTAATCATATTGGGTTAGTAAAGTGTGTTATCTCCTTAAATAACACAGTTAGTTTTGTTAATTTGGGTGATATAAAATCATTGAAAAATGTTGTTCTAAATTTTTCAAGGTTAATTTTTGAGAACCTTATGTTTGTAATAAAGTTTTGAAAAAGTCAGATTTGATTTTTGTTTTAAAAAAATTCAAAACACAGGTTTTGGTGGATTGGACTCACCGAATGGAGAAATACCTGAACCCATAGGTGAGAGGGTACTTCCGCAACTCTCCACTGCTTTAATAAATGCTAAATATGCACTTTAGGGTCAGACCATCCATCGAACAATTGCACATATTTAATAGCTATATTCATCTCTTCTTTCAATTGATACCTACTTTGGAATCAACATCAGATGGCTTGTTTTTCATGTTCCCACACCATAATCAAAACTTTATGGGTGGCCCACCATCTAGCAGGGGTATCTTGTAAGGCTAAGTCAAGAACAAAGATCCTTTGATCCATCGCTATTTTCTCTTCCATGCTGGAAAGAAAATTATGTACCTCTGAGGTACCATCATATGTCAGGTATTCTCTGACATCGTTTCCAATACATCTCATTTCCTTGAAATTTGTGCATTGTCTTGAGAATCATTCATAGGAACCTTCTTGCTATCTGTCAAATGATAATTTTGAATCCTCATCAACAGACTGTATGATTCTCAAACTTACCGATCCATCTGCAGTGGGATTTATGTAATCTGGTATCGTTCTTGTTGTTATTGTGTATAATTGGTCAAGAGCATATGAATCCATATTGTGGTCCGCTGGTTCAGTATATCTAGGCCCTAAACATGGATCTAAGGGTTGAAACAATTTTATCCCATCTGCTTCAAACGTCACAGTGTCCCTATTTAGATCAATGATATCATAGTTGTTGTATGCCCAATAAATTTTGAGTAGAGCAAGGTAGGGATCCTTATCTCCCATGATTTCGATTACCTCAAAATGGACCGTGGTTTTAACTCCCGCAACATCTATTTCCACATTTTCCATCTTTCCTACTGGGAAAATGCAGTACTAGTTTTCCATTCTCAACTGGATGGGGGGATATACTAACTAAGGTTTTCCCAAATCTTCCTAGGTCATTTTGGGTAGGATTTTGACATCAGATCCCAAATCTAGTATGACATCTTTGATTTAAAAATCATCTAGTTGGGCTTCTAACCTAAATTATTTTCATGTTCGCATCTTTCTTCTTTGTATTCTCCGGGTATTCTTCTCAGGGAGGTTGGTCCTTACTATGGCTTCTATGGTTCCCTCATTTCCCCATATTAGATGGTTTTGCACAACTTCTCCATAATTTGTTCATCTTCTAGGATATCAAAGAACAATTGAAACTAGGTATTGATTACACTTTGAGACTACTCAGGGTGTCTCCTTGGAATTGCAAAGTTTCTAGGTGTCGGTGGTGAGGTAGAATATTGCGCAAGGTTAGGTTGACAGGAGACTTTAGGGGGATTCCAAATTATTTATGGAGTGGGGATTCTCTTAAATATTTCTATTACATCTTTGAAAAATAAATTTTGTTTCATAGGGTCATACCTATCATCCTTGGGAACAACTCTTTGAATCTTGGGTTGACTGTCTACATCTGCCCCAATTTTAGCTCCTCCACGAGTAATGATTTTAATATTAGGTAGTTATCCATCGATTCCAATTTTTAGTTATGATATTATTAGATTATCTCCTCATTGAAGAACCTGATCTTCCCATTTCATGATTAGTTTTGGGCAGTCTTCGATTGCGTGCCCATTATTCCTGCAATGAGAGCACCATGGTCGTCTTGGGTGAGGGAAGTCTCTGGTCAAGTGACATTTTTTGTTGCATTTGTAACATCGGCTCAGACTTATTCCTCCATTTATTTCACCTATCAATCTACCTCCAACCCCACCTACCTGTCCTCTTCCATGTCCTTGGGGGGTTTCACTTACTCTGAATGTTGTGTGGTCTAATCTATCAGCAAGCGCATCCAACGCTATACATTGATTTGTGGCATGTGTCATGGATGCACAAAAATCACAATGTATTGTATTGGGTGTAGTCGTTACTTCTGCATAATAGGACATTGCCTTGGTGCATGCCCGTGTGTCCGAAAAATCTCACAATACTCAGTTGGATGATATTTTTGAGATCCTAGGAAGGTATGGTATAGCCCTGGTGTATGGAATGGTGGAGTCGCAGATACTTGCATAACTCCTTCGGTTATCCCTAGAGAGGGTCCCATCAGAATGTGAGGAGGTACCATTCCCCTTATGTGAGAACACTCATTTTCCATATGCCCTTATGTGTAGCATATTTTTCACTAGACCTGAGCTCTGCTTGGTCTTGGTATGGTTAATTCTTGAATATCCTTCATTAGCACCGATATTTGTCACTAGAGTTGCGACAAATTTGCATCTACTAGAGGCCTGGTCATCCTGAGACTCCCTGGATAACCTGCCATGGCTTCAATCTTCATCAATTGTTCCAAGGCATCTGTTAAGGTGGCTATCCGCTATTACGTTAAAGGAATTATTGTCAAAGGTAGTAATCCTTGGATGTACCATTCCCTCTAGGGATCTTCATGAATTGTATGCGCTAACCTCCCAATAACATATTTAATTTTTTTACTGTACTCCCAGGTAGATTCCCCTTCCCTTTGTTGAATCTCCCGCAACTCAGAGAGATCTTGTTGGCCTCACTGAGGTAGTTTGAATTCGGTGATGAAATTCAAATGAACTTGGCCAAGGGTGAATGCTTGTTCTTGCACCCCTAGTTCAATAGCCTTCATGTACCATTTGAGAGCATGACCCCTCTAGGTGGTCTGAAACTCTACTAACTTGTTTGCATCGAGAGTCCCTCTGGATCTTCAGATGGATTCACATAGGAACCAATGTTGCTCTACATCCTCATCCCCTTTACCCCATAATTATGGGTATCGGGTGATTGATCCTCCCATATGTCCAGCCATTCATTCTCTCATTGTTCCTACTAGAATGAAGCCTAATGGTCCTAGTTGCGATATGCCTAGGGATCCCAATATCCTCCCAACATTTACACTTACAGACTGGTTCTGACTAACTCTATACGATGGAATAGAAATAAAATAAGTACGCGGTGTAGAATATACCACGAGTATAGAGTACACCTTGGGGATGGGTGATTCGGGGTTGGTTCCACTAACTTCTCAGGGAGTTTCTTTGATTTAGGGGGTCTCATTTTCTTCCTCTGGAGAAACCTTATCTGCCTGATTCCTGATGTTTCTTGATATTGGGGATGAATCTTCTTGGTCTCCTGCAAGGTCTAGGCCTACTACGTCTTCCCTTGCTTCTACACACTCTTGTTCTCATCCACCCACCTGGGGAATATTTCCTCTATACACTTCTCTCTCTTGTAATCTTATACTGGCCAGTATTTCTTGTCTTATTACCTTCCTTAACTCTTCCTTATTTCTTTCATCTGTTCCTATTGATATGATTTCTTTCCAAAACAACTCAAACTACTTTGTTTCTTTCTTTATCTTTCTGCATCACCACTTATCAACTATGGAGGATCTCCTTAAGGATTGCTCGTTTCTTGAATTCATTTCTTGATCTTCCACCATCTCTCAAAGAACCCTTTTGATCCGGATTTTATGAGAAGAACGAAATGAATACAGATTATTAACAGGTGCTTAACACAAAATAACAAAGATACATAAAAACTGGTTTTCTATTAATAAATAAATAAGCTGGAGATGATTACAATGAGGCTATGAAGGCCTTTTTACAATAAGAAGGAATTTCAAAAACCCTAGACATCCAAAAACCTAACGCTAGGAGATGAAGCGCCAAAATTCATGTGGGCCCCGTTTGGGTAAGTTAGTACATCAACTTCCCAGGGTCGTAACTTTTGCATACGATCTCTGTTTTAGGCGTATGATAGCCCGTTGGAAAGGTATCACTGAGGATATTTATTGTAGTCACAATATCATGGGAAATGCGATATTGCAAACCTATTTTCCCAAAAAATATCATTTAGGGCCTCAAAAAGGCTCTGGAAGTGAAAACTGCTAAAAATAGTAAATTACCAAAATTGCCAGAAAACTGTTTTGAGCCAGTTGGAAAAGGTGGGTAGCCACATATATCCATCTGGATCAATCCTCCCTCCTTAGGAAGAAATGTTATCCATTGCATTGATTTCCCCCATCATATGAATAAATGTCTGTTGAATTTGGCCCCGGGTGAGCCACTTTCTTTGGTGCAGGAGTTGCCCTGCTTTGATGACTCGATAAAGATGGATCCTTGGCTATCGAGTGCCCTTGATCTGTGTGTCCACAATATGATCATTGGATCCCTATTGTATGCAGTCAGGGTTGATCTCTGTTGGTGTCACCTCTTCTACTACTTTTGAGGTGTCTAATAGTGGTGGAAAATAAGGGCGAAGGAGATCCATGTTGAACACTGGGTGCAGGCCAAGGAAAGGAGGAATGTTGAGGTCAAAAGAATTATCTCCCATGGCCTTGGTGATATTATACGACCCATAACGAAGTGGGCAAAGCTTCCGATCGGGTCCTGTAAGGCATTCTTTCTGCAAGTGCAACCAAACTTTGTCACCCACCTAAAACTTATATGGCACCCAATGTTAATCATGGCGTTGTTTGTACTTGTCATTGGACTTCTGTAGGATATCCTAAACCTGTTGGAAGATGTGATAGATCCACTCAATGAATCGAGTGGCTTTGTCAGCTTCAGTTGGAGTATGATATGAGTCGGTCGAGATGACCGCAAGGGGAAGAGCAACATCTATGAGACCCAATGGCTGGAATCCCAACCCCACCTGAAAGGGGATGTGGCCAGTTGAGCTATGCAGGGCTTGGTTGTAGCTATGTTGGACATAGGGAATTCTCTCATCCAATGTGCAGGGTTTCTTTTAATTATAAATGTGAAGTATATGCATGATCATTCGATTTACAACCTCAGTTTGTCCATCTATCTGGGGGTGGAAGGTTGTGGATTTAGTGAGCTTATTGTCCAGCAATGACCAGAGGCTTGACCAAAATGTGCTGAGAAATCAACTATCCCAATTTGAGACAATGGTTTGTGGGATTCCAAAATGTACCCAGACTTGTTCAAAGAAGAGCTTGGTAGTGGCCTCTACTATGATGCTCTTCTTGCAAGAAACCAGAATCACCATCTTAGAAAAGCGGTCAACAACCAAAAAAACACAGTCATTTCCCCGCTTGGTGGATGGGAGGCTCGACATGTAGTCCATTGAGATGGATTTCCATGGCCTGTCAGGAGTAGGAAGAGGGGTGTATATGCCCTATTTCTTAGTGGTCGGTTTGGCAATAGTGCAGGCAGTGCAGTACCTGATATACTTGTTGACCTCCTGTCAAAGTTTCAGCCAGTAGAAATGTTTTTGTAGCATTGCCACTGTCTTTTTGACACTGAAGTGTCCTGCCACATGAATGTAGTGGGCTTCCTAGATCATCTTCGCTTGCTCTCTTGATGGAACATAGATATGGCCCAGACGACACAAAAACCCATCCTAAAGATGGAAATTATCGACAACTGTGTTTGCACCCAACATTTGGTAGGAGGTGGCGAAGTCAGGGTGTGTCTCATAGAGTTGGGGCCATCCAGAGGTCTCATGGCCACAAGATTCTAGCACCATGGTGAGTGTCGTGACTGGCGGTCTGCTGAGGCAATCAACAAAATGATTGGTGCTTCCTTTTTTATACTTGATGTTGAGGTGGAATTGCTGCAAATATGTGAACCACTTTTGATGGAAGTCATTCTACAAGTTTCCCTGTGTCTGCATGAACTGCAGTGGCTTATGATCAATGTGGATGATTGTCTGCTTCCAAAGAATGTAATGTCTCCACTGGCGGCAGGATTGCACAATGGATTACATTTATTTGTCATAAGTAGGGTACTTATGGACAATATATGACATTGTATCACTATGATAGGCCATGGGGTGGCCGTGTTGTGTGAGAACGACACCCACAACATAGTCTGAAGCATCTGTCTCGATCTCAAAGGGATGCTACAGGTCTGGTAGTGAAATTACCGAGGATGATCACAAGCACTACTTAAAATCATCGAGTGCTTGTTGTTGGGACCGACCATATGCAAATTTTTCCTTACCACCACCTCTGTTTATTTGGCTGAGGGCCCATGCAATATGGGAGAATTCCAGCATGAACCTGCAGTAGAAATTGGCAAGGCCCAAGAAGCTTCGAAGCTCAGTGAGTGTGGTTGGGGCTGGCCAGTCACAAATGACTTGGATCTTGGCTGGATCCAAATGTACGCCATGATGATCAATGATGTAGCCTAGGTAATGGACCTTGTCCATGCTGGAGGATCATTTTTCCAAGTTGGCGTATAGCTTATGCTACTGCAGGGTGTGTAGAATCTACTGAATATGATGCAAGTGTTCGGCCCAAGTCTTGCTGTAAATTAGAATGTCATCTAGATACACCACTAAAAAAGTATTGGTGAATGGTCGGAGGATATTGTCCATCATCCTCATGAAAGTGGCTGGAGCATTTGTCAAACAAAATGGCATGACCAACCATTAAAAAAGGCCTTTATTTGACTTGAAGGTGGTCTTCCATACATCTATTTGTTCTATTGGGACTTGGTGGTAGCCATACTTCAGATCAATCTTACTGAAGTATTTGGCCCCCGTGAGTTGATCACGGAGGTCACTAATTAGGGGAATCGGGTACCGGTTTCTGACCGTGATTTTATTCATAGCCCGGTAATCAATACAGAGTTGCTAGGTTCCATATTTATTCTATACCAACATGATTGGGCTCCCGCAAAGTGATGAGCTGGGACAGATGTGCCCCTTGTGGAGAATTTCTTGGATCTGTCGCTTGATATCCTCATTCTCTAAAAAAGAGTGGCGATAGACTGGCCCATTGAGAAGCAGTGAACCAGGGGTCAGATCGATGGGGTGCTTGGCCTGGCAGTGCAGAGGTACCCCTATAGGTGAGGAGAATATATCCGAGTATCTTCCACGACCTTATCTACTTTCTTCTGCTATGTGGAGAGGTCGGCCACAAAGACCCTAGATGTGGCTGTGATCTTTTTCTTATTCTGAGAGCGAATCATGAAGAAGAAAAACTTCCCTGTTTGAGAGATGACCTTCCTACATTGCTTAGCAGAGATCAAGGAAATAGAACTAGGTGGGATAGCCTCGGGTATCCTGTACAATTTTATGTTCAAAGTAATAATAACACTACAAGGCCTAGAATCATATACAACATGACGTTTCCATAAATAAAGTTGGCCCAAAAGAACATCACAAACTTTGAGAGGATCAACATCACACAATACCTCGTCTTTGAAGGGCTTGATGTTGTACGACAGTCGACACTGTTGGCTGATGCGACGATCGCTTCCTTGGCAGAGCCATCCAATGGTGTAGGGTTGTGGGTGCGGTGTTGTTGGCAGGGCCAGCTGCTTGACGACCTCTGCTGAGATGAGTTTCTTCTGGCTACCTCTATCAATGATGAAGTGAATCAGGGTGGCTTTTACCCACATCTGTGAATGGAAGAGGCGTTCTCATTCTTCTGTCTCGTCTGGTTCACCAGGTTGGAGCTTGGTGGTAGAAACGGTAGCACTAGGTTCCCCGTCAATGATCTGTATTACCCTTTCTAGTTTTGGCTCAAAGTCATAATCTGCATCTGATTCAAAGGCTTTCAATTTGACCACCAATGACTGCTTTGAGTGGAAGTTAGCAGTGTTATGCCAAGGGCTCTTATGGAAGCCGCACCACTTCCCGGTGTCTTTATTTGTCTTTCCGGTGTCCTTATTTGCTTGCGGCTTGGAATAGTTGTCCTAATACTATCCATCCTTGCTCTATCCTTTTTTCTATGGGTTGAGGCCACACTTTCCTAGATTTTTTTGTGAGGGGTTCCCAGGCCCAAATAGCTGTGTCTTTTGTTTGAGCTTCTGCTCAATTTTGACGATATATCTGTAGGTCACGCCCAAGTATGAGATGTCCAGAAATTCCATTTCGGACTGGATGTATCTATGAAGAGCACCAAAATACTTGAGCACCAGATGTCACTTTGAATCTTTGATACCCATCTTGGTGCACAAGGTATGGAATATATTTGTGAAATCTGGCACTGCTTGGTCTCTTTCTTGGCGCAGTATGGTCCATTTGGTATACAGGTCGTCATAACTTCCTATAGGGTAGTATTGTTCCTTAATAACATCCCTGAAGGATTCCCAAGTGGACGTGACTGAAAATAGTGAGGGTTCCTCTTTTTCCTTTTCCTCACAGAACGTTTTCCACCAATCTTTGACATGGGGAATAGCTTTGAGGAGCACAAAAGTATTTTTTTCTCTATTCAAAAAGTTATTGACAGAAAAATACCCTTCTAGTAGATTCAACCACTTGTCTACAACATCTGTGTCTATCTGAATTTCAAATATAGGAATATCAAAGTTTATTTTTACCTTGAAGGGGGCAACGCCTCCTTTCGAAGAAGATGCATCGCATATTGGTAGTCGCCGAAGGATTTGCGTGAAACTATCCATCATCTCGTTCCTCTGTTGCATGAGGGATTCCTTAATCAAAAGTTTGAAAGGATCTCCTATTCCATCATATTTTATTTATCCTACCATGAGAGGCTGCTTTTTTTTGTGATAGATTTTTTCCTCAAGAGAAGCAAGCTCGAGACCCAACTCTTTATACTCCAACCTCGTTGGGGACATGCATTAAGAAGACAAGGAGAAGACTGCTCTGATACCCCTGATCTGGATTTTATGAGTAGAATGAAATGAATACATATTATTAATAGGTGCTTAACACAAAATAACAGAGATACAGTAAAACAGGTTTTCTATTAATAAAGACATAAGATGGAAACTATAAAATGCAATGGAAACAAGCTTGCTGGAATGGTGGCAGCTTATCTCTGAGAAGAGATGTGATGGCTGCAATCATTCACAAGAAGATGATTAAAATGAGGCTCTGAAGGAATTTTTACAATAATAAGGAATGTCAAAAAACTAAGACATCCAAAAACCTAACCCTAGGAGATGAAGCGCCAAAAGTCACGTGGGCCCCGTTTGGGTAGGTTAGTACATGAACTTCCCGGGGTCGTAACTTTTGCATACGATCTCCATTTTAGGTGTATTATAGCCCATTAGAAAGGTATCATCAAGGAGATTCATTTTAGGCACAATATCAAAGGAACTAAGATATTGGAAACCTGGTTTCCCAAAATACATCGTTTAGGGCCTCAAAAAGGCTTCGGAAGTGAAAACTGCTAAAAATAGTAAATTACCAAAATTGCCAGAAAACTATTTTGAGCCCATTGGAAAAGGTGGATGGCCACTGATATCCATATGGATCACATTTCCCCTTCTTAGTTCATGATCCCACCCCAAAATCACCCTACCCCAAGCGTAGGTGTTTAGTCTACCATCTCAGTCAAGGGAATAGTTATCATCCCCTTCTCCATCAAGAATACTTTGATCCACAAAGGAATTTCCCTCAACAATCTCCCTTGTCCACCTTTCTTGAAAATTTCTTCTTCTCGTGAAAAATATTGGTGACTCTCAGTTGTGAATTCAATGTATATCCCTCTTGCATCATATTAACCCAAAAATCGACTACTCGCATAATCTGGTGATCCAACTGATGAAGTTCTATGATTTTATTTGTATCCCAAGTACAGTTCTTCTTGATGCATTCTTGGAATTCTAGAGCTTCTTGTAACCGATCTATCCAATGGAATAGTTCTTCTGGGAGTTTTACCCAGAATATATCATACTAGTCACTCAATCTTTCTGAATAAAAGACATAATCTCTTATATCCTTCTCACTTTTACCTCGCAGCTTTGCTTCCTTCCATATAAAGGCATTACAATTTCGTTCCCACCATTGTCTAATCTCATATCTATAGATATGTGAAATCATTCTCCTCACAGGTTCTCTTTTAAAACATAGGTCCCAACAATAGAACCATTTTGTTGGTGCAAAATTGGTCAGACCAAGGTCCTTCTCAAGTTACCAACAAAAGGTACCGAAGTAGTCTATAGTGCTAACATTTTCATCTTCTCAGGAGAGAAGAAGACTCACCTGAAGCACAACCGAGATGAGAAAGAGAGGGAAGTGTAAGGATAATACTTGGATAAATCTCTAAAGTATCAAGATTTATGGTAGTCTTGCACAAGATAGATTAAACCTGTAGCAGTTCTGGACATCTCCTAACTGATAATAAAGAGATAGAGTTGCATTGTCATTCACAAGGAAGCATTTAAGCATATCATACATAAAATATAATACAAAGAAACATTCAATACATTCATAAGACTAAATACACATGATATATTCAAAATTATTTGGGTCTCCGATTGTATTATCATATAACATGTTTTCTCTCAAAATACAAGATGAAAGTGAGTTACAGATACAAATTTGTCATGCCAAATCTAATAGAAAATTCTTTATACTACTAAGAGACAAGGTTATCCCAACACCTTTCTCTTTCAACATTACAACATGACATGAATCCATTACATTCTCGATATGGTTCCGAAATCAGAATCTAGAACTTTAGCTAAACTAACAATATGGATGATAACAAAAATGACTCTAGCAACAAAAACAATTGCAACCCAACCCCCTTACAATCATATGGATCCCCTATATATAAAATCTGATCTAGGTTTGTTGGTTGAGAGCTTGAGAGTTCTCTCTTCTTCTTGGTCCTTTTGCAACTTCTTTCTTCAAAATTGATGTTGTGTTGTCCTTCCAACTTCTTTCTATTTCTTCCTTTACTCCATTGTCCAACTCCTCAGCAACTTGTGCAACTTTTGTTCACCAAAATGAAGCTGAAATATAACTTGTGAAACTTTTATTTATCAAAACAAAGGGCCCAAAAATGCACTCCAAGATGAAGAGCATTCAATCAAGTATCAATTTCTACAGGAACACATTGGAGAGAAGAAAAACATAGTTGAGTATGTGAGATCAAAAGAACAGGTTGCATATAGCTTCACAAAACCTCTTCTAAGGGAAGATTTTTAGTATCTTCTCCAGAGACTTAGATTAATTCCTACTCCAAAATGAATTCTTTTGAATGCTTATATTATATGTTTTATATTTACACAAGGAAGCACCATCAAGAGGACAGTTCAGTTAGGGGGAGAAGCCCCGGACATGAAGTTACCTTTTCCATTGATTTCAAAGGGGGAGATATTCACCAGATGGATGACAAAGAGTTAGATGCTTGGAGGGAGTGCACAGAGGCATGTTTCTAAGGGGAGAAATGCTCACAGTGGGATCATAAGAAATATGAATTCAATGTTGCATTAGAGTGTTGATATCAATGCCAAAGGGGGAGATTGTTGATTAATTGGGTTGGTTTTCATTGATGTCAACCCTTGAAGTAAGTTCGATAGAAAATTCTGGTAGCCCCAATAGTATGGATAAGGGAATTCAATTTGATTGATGTATAATGGTATGAATACTAATATATTTTCAGGTAATACTATTCTAGATGGATAGTACATGCCATTCCATTTTCGGTGATATGTGGAACGCCAAATAACTCCTCACAGTTAGAGAGTTATGGCCTTGTGAAGTTGGAGAACCCTCATGAGTTATCTAGAAGTCAAAGAAGTCAAAATTATTCTAGAATCTCCTAGAAGAAGTTGACTAGTCAAGTGAGTGAAACTAGGAGTTAATCATGGGTTAAGTTGTTGCAATAAGAAAATAATTAAAAATAAATTTGTTGCAACTAGGATTGGAGAATTTACTATTTGTAGCAAAGTGGGTTAGAAGTGGGCAAGTGGTTAGAAGTGGGTTAGCCCTAAAAGAAGGAAATTGGGTTAATTTGGTTAGAATGTAACCCCTTGAGGAAGCTACATGGAAGTATAAATAAGAGAGCATGACTCTTCTATTAGCACCTATTGAGCACATTGAATATATATTATTGTGTAAGGTTTATTGCATGTACTCTTTGATACATCTAAAGTTTTGCAAGTATGAGGTGGCACGAAGGATTTGTTGGGCCCGAGATATGATCATCTTCGTGACATTATTATACACTTTTTGCCATATGTATATATGCGTTTTTATCTTTCAAAGGAGATTTTTGAAGAATTTTATGGTAAAATGATACAATCGGCATGAGGTACGTATAATTCGTGTTTTGTGATTCAATCAAGTTTAATTTATCATATTTTATGGTTTCCAAGAGTTAATTCATGTTTTTCTGCTGTTATAGGGTAAAACACACCATGTTTCTTGGTCCGACACTTGTTTCGACACTTGATCCAACACTTGTTCCGGTACTTGATCCAACACTCGTTTCGGCACCCAGTATTGCACAAAAATGCAAGGCAAGTTGGCGGTTATGGTATTGGCGTCTAGTGGTGGACAAATCGAGCACATGGATTTTGTTTGTCATTGCCCCCTCCAGCTACTAAGCTCAAGACAACTCGATTTCAGTTGTCCAAAGAGGGCACTCACTGGGTTCCTCTGGTTTGTTAGTTATGGAGGCATTTAATGTAATTTTTCGAATTTAGAGGTGGTTCGACCCTCCTGTGGTCGACCACCTGGGTTGTAAGATTATAAATACTACCAGGATGATCATTAGATTTTTAAGCAAGTAAAATAGCCATCAGATTGGAGATAAACTCGTTATACTCCGTTTTTCATTTTTTACATTGCCAGAATAGTGCCATAACTGCGATTTTGACTTTCATGGTGAATTCGGCCTGTTGAAGTTCGTCGTGTGCTTGTAGAGGGTAGCCATGACCTACTGGGGGGCCCACCAGCAGTCTGGTGATGATCAGTGTGTTGTTTATACATTTCATAATTTAAATTGTCTTTTATTTCATGTACATGCATGTTTTATGTTTTAATTAGCTAGTTGTGATTTAATTGTTTTATTGTTCTTTTGTAGGTTAGTGTGATGGATTATGTTAGCATGAATTAGTTTTGTAGGCTAGGAATAGAATGTCAAGTCTCTACACTAACTCCATATGCATCTAGATATCAGATTACACTTTTATTTATTTTCTTACAGTCAAATTTAAAACAGAGTTGTTTTTAGAATAAAACATAGTTCTATTTGGTTTTCATTTGACAGGGATCTTTGATGGATAGATAGAATTAGTTCCAGTTTCTAGTCATAGCTTGCGTACTTCAGTTTATATAGATTTCATTTAATTGGTTGTTGGTTAAATTAGATTGTCAATTTACTTTTTAATATCATGCTTTAAATTTCTGTTTTTAATTATTTCTTTATTTTAGTTTGAATGGCTAGAATAGACAGTGTGTAGTTTTATTTCAGGAAATTTCCTTTCATAGATTAAAATGAAATTAAATTCCTTAGTTAGATAATGATGATATCATTGTGATGTTGATGGTTTGTACATGAATATGCAGGGTATTTAACATTACTTTTATCATGGCTAAGTTTTTATTGGACTGTTTACTTCACACCTTTCATTTTTCCATTGAAATTAGTATTGAGCTTATACCATTAGAACTGTCATTTGTTTTCAAATGTCATCAAGATATCATCCGTCACCACCGAAGGCATTCAGACAGCCACCAACATTACATTTGAGTGTTTCATAGGTTAAAGTTAGTTTCTTGCTTTCATAAGTTAGAAGAGATAGTTTCTTGTTTTCATAAGTTTAGTTGATAGTCTCTCTTGCTTTCAATAGAATAGATTTCCTTTCATGCATTGCATTGAGCATTTAAACTTCCTTTCACGCAAGAGAAATAGTTTTTCATTAGGCATTTAGTTCAGTTTCCTCTTAGGTTACGTATTTTTTCAATGAGAAGTCTTTGCTTACTTGTCTTTTGCTTTATGCTTTTGCTTGCTTGTCTATTTTCTTTAAGAGGTTAGTTAGGTGCTTTTGCTTGCTTGTCTATTTTCTTTAGTAGGGTAGTTAGGTGTTTTTGCTTTCTTTTCTATTTTCTTTAATAGGTTAGATATGTGTTTTTTCTTACTTGCTTATGTATTTTCTTTCATAAGGTAGTTTCTCATTGGATATAGGTTGGCAAGTTAAAGAAGTTTGCTTTTGTCATTTGCTTAGTATGCTTAGTAGTTTACCTTTGCTTACTGTCATGAACTAGTTTGCTTTGAATAGGGTTTTTACTTACTTTCTTAGGAGCTATCCATCAGTCCTTGGCCCAAAAGTACTTAGGTTACCTAGTTTCAATTTTCTTAGTAGGGTTTGGTCATTAGATAGGTTTGCTTGAGTAGATTATCCCTAGATAGTTTCTTTCCATAGTTATTCTACACTTCTACCAACCTATCCACCTTTGGCATATATTTTTCTACAACTCTAAGTTTACTTACCCCGGGTTGAAAATTTAATTGAGGGTAGTTTAGTGTCTTTTTTAGTACATATAAATCACCTAACATTTTGGCGTCATTGCCGAGGAGTTGTCTTAAGGTAAGAAGTAATTAGGAATTAGATCATCCTTAGACCTTAGCATTAGTTTGGTGGCAAGGGAACTTTAAGACGAAAGGTAAGAACTTGTGCATCTGCAATATTAGTTTTCCTTTTTGTTTTCTTTCATGAATAGACCTAGGAATCAAATGGTGACTTTTTCTTTTTGTTTTTTCTTTCTTTCATGAATAGGCCTACAGATGCACAAGGTAGATACATTAAATCAAAATCAGACATTTCAACCAAGGTTCCTTCCAATATCTTTGGGGGAAGGAACGTTCCGTTTATAAAATCCGTAGATCGATACTGAAAAACAGAAGCTAGCTCGACTCAAAGAGCTAAAATAGTCTCTGAAGGGACTAACACAGGGAGCACTATAGAACAATAAATTGAAGCATCAGTCATACTAGGACAGGAGGCAAGGCCACTCAAGTCTTCCACAAAACCAAACAATACAACCTTTTCTTTTACACCACCACTAAGGGACTCTAATTTTAAAGATATCATAGACCCTAACCAGGTGAATCTTTTGTTTGGTAGCTCAGCCAGTGTAATTATCTCTCAAATTGACACAAAAACTTTGGCACCAATAGTCTCAACCAACTCGAGTAGAGTCCCATACATCCAATCAGTAGGAAGACCTTTTCATCAAAGGGAAACCCTGTTCTCTTCAAAGATAAAACCACTTAGGTACTCTCTTTTTGGAAACCAAGAAAATATGGGTGATTAGGAGGACCATAACAATGTCAGACACGAAGAGGAAGAAGAAACTGGAAACCAAACCAAAACTACATTTGGGTTTCAGATTTTAGACACCACTCCGAATGTCAACATGAAGAATATTCCTCTCTCAACACTCCCTACCTTTTATGGTAAAAGAAATGAAGATATAGACACCTTCCTATTTGAATTTGACATCTTGTGTAGGAGATACAACTATGTGCAAGATGCCCAGAAATTAAAACTCTTTCCTGCCACCCTCAAAGACTCTGCATTAATATGGTTCATGGGATTGGGAGAATCCAGCATTAGGTCTTGGGAATCCATGAAAGAAATATTTCTTAAGAAGTACCAAGACTACTGCAAGACCAAAGAGTCTCGGAATGACATCTTTAAAGTCCAACAGTTAGAAGACGAGACCCTTGAAGACTATATGGAAATATTTGGTTATATGTCCCATAAGTCAAAATACCATGATCTCCTAGAGGATGCAGTTAGGGATCTTTTCCTTAAGGGAATTTTAGAAAAATATTTAGAGATTCTTAACCTGATGGCATCAGGTGACATCTCTCATAAACCGTTTGTTGAAATATGTGAAATGTGTAAAAACTACTCAAGGAGTAGAGCCAAAACAGGGAAGAATGTTCAGGACCCTTATAATAAAAATTTAAAACCAGTTAGTTCAGGTGGTATTACGAGAGCAGAGATAGGGAAACTTCTAGAAAACTTCAAGATAGACATCCTAAGTACAATAGGTTCCTAGTTGGATACCCTTAAACTAAAAAATAAACAGGAGGAGGAAAATGCAACAATGAGCATATATTGCCCAAGATGCAGGAGGAAGCATTCCTCAAGGGAGTGCCCATTAGATAACATTTCATTTTGTGGCTTCTGTACAGAAGACCATGTGACTGAAAAAATGTCCATTATTTCCCGGTTTATTAGCCATCTATAGGAGTGGAGATCCTGGGGAGTCTTCTTATGCACCTAGGATGCTATGGTAGCCTAGGAATCAACCCACATACCTGGATCTACAGTCCCAAGTTTGACCCTATTATCAACAACAACAGTGGAACTCACCAGGTTGGAAAAAATGGTCTACTCAGTACCAACATCCTTGGATTCAAGGATGGAGGGGAGGACACAACCAAGGAAATCCTCAAGCTCCACCTATTCCTATGTATAACCATCCTTATTCTCAGTTCTCATCAAACAATCTGCAACCTTTGCCAGGTTTTGTTCCACCACCTTTACCTCCTATCCCACAACAACAATTGCTCCAATTTCAAAATGAAAGCTCCCCAAAATCGACACTATTACCGGCACAACCAGTGCCGAACCCCAATAATAATCCCCCTCAATCTCTTAACAATGTTGAGATGTAGGCCTTCCCGACATATGTTATTACTCCTGTTCCATTACAGGAAATTCAACTAAGATCGGGAAAAGTTCTAGATAGGTAGAGATCTTCAGTAGTCATCCAGGAAGAAGAAGAAGAAGAAACCACCCAAGAACCCATGGATGACACTAGGTGGGAAGATGTTATTATCCTGAATAATCAAGAACCCAAGCTTCCCCAAAATGAACCTTCACAAATTACGAAGGTCCCTCCTTATCCAGACCGATTGGCAATCGAGAAACCTACCACCCAACCGAGATTTGACATTTTGAATGAATTGAAAAATATTTGTGTCAAAATTCCCCTACTTCAAGCTATTAAATACATTCCAATCTATAGTAAGATAGTCAAAGAATTGTGTATCAAGAAGCCAGGTAGGAATCAAAAGGACCCTCCTACAATATATTTGGTAGGAGAACTCTCTGAGTGCATATCAGAGTAGCCAAATCTAGCAAATTATGGGAATCCAAGGAACCCTATAGTGACAATAACCATTAAGGAGGTCTCCATAGGAAACACTCTCATAGACCTAGGGGCATCCATCAATGTTATGACCGCTACTACCTTGGAACAATTATAGTTACAACCTCTTCTTCAGCCTACCCCAACCATTTTGGAATTAGCAGATAAGACTAGGGTTATACTTGAAGGGATTTTAGATGATGTCATGGTCACTTTAGCCTCATGGGAGTACCCCGTAGATTTTCTTGTTATTCATTCAAAGGATATTGCCAGAGGCCACCCCGTTATTTTGGGAAGACCTTGGATAGCCACAACCAATGAATTTATTGGTTGTAGAGAAGGAGAAATGACCATCTCAAATGGTCTCTCTATCTATAAGCTCACCATTTACCCTCCAATTCAACCTATTATGGAGAATATATGGTGGATTGAATGTCCATACGAGAATGAAGACTAGGAATAACCCATATTTCCTAGTGACCATGTAAGGGAACTTCAGGAGCATACACCAGAAAATGTGCTAAACCAATTCATTTCTGCTATTACATGTGTGGATTTTCCACAGTCTTTTCCCCAATTTGAGTACATGTTTGGGGAAGAATTTCAAGAACAATTAGATCCATATTTTCTGTCTTAGACATCTTTTATTTTTGAAATCGATGAGTCTACCATGTCTTATACTATCCCCTATGAGATTAGTCTAGGGAATTTTTTACATATAAACTCTAGGCTAGATACAGACCAACATAAATAGTTAGTAGATATCCTTAAAGAAAAAGCATGAGAATTTTCCTGGGAATACACTGACATGAAGGGTATACACCCTGACACATGCATCCATCATATATACACCCAGGGGGAAGTAACACCTGTTAGGCAACCCTAAAGAAGGATGAACCCAACACTCAAAGACATAGTCAAGGAGGAAATCCAAAAGTTGTTAAATGTCAGATTTATCTATCCCATCTCCGACAGTAAGTGGGTATCCCCACTAATAGTGGTTCCAAAGAAAGTGACCGAGAAATGGAGAATTTGTGTTGATTTTCGGGAACTCAATAAGGCCACTCTGAAAGACTAATTTCCTCTTCCTTTCATTGACCAAGTTCTAGATACCTTGCTCGGAAAGAAGTATTTCTCCTTTCTATATGGGTACAACGGGTACAATCAGATTCGTATAGTACCCAAGGACCAAGACAAGACTACCTTTACTTGTCCATGGGGCACCTATGCCTATAGGGTCTTATCATTTGGATTGTGTAATGCTCCTACCATATTTCAACGAGCAGTATTAGGGATATTTGCCGATCTTATTAAGGATTGTGTGGAGGTCTACATGGATGAATTCACAGTTTATGGAAACACTTACCAGGAAGCCTTATACAACTTAGAAAAAGGCATCATTAGATGCCAGGAAATGACCTATCCCTAAGTCATGAAAAATACAAAATGTTGCTAACTGAAGGAGTGATTCTAGGACATCATGTTTCATCTGAAGGAATAAAGGTCGATCTTGCAAAGATTGAATTCATTATTAGAATTCCACCCCCTAACACTCAGAAAGAGGTGAGAATCTTTCTTGGACATGCCATATATTACTGACAGTTTATTGAAAATTTTACAAAGATTGTTGCACCTATGTTTGGATTATTGATAAAATATGTTGATTTTGTTTGGACTGAGCATTGTCAAACTGCCTTTGAAACCTTAAAAGACAAGCTATCTGTGGCACCAATTCTTAGAGGTCCCAATTGGACTCTCCCATTTCATATATCTACTGATGCCTCTGACACCGCAATAGGAGGGGTATTAGGGAAGAAATAAGACCAATAGTACTATGCCATTTAATTTATAAGCAATAACTTTTCCCCTACCGAGTTGAACTACACAGTCACGAAGAAAGAGTTCTTGGCAGTTTTTCATGCTATTAATAAATTTTGTCATTACATTACAGGTTATGAAGTATTTGTACACACTGATCATTCCACCAATAGGTTCCTCATGAATAAACCTATAACTAATGGCCGAGTGACTAGGTGGCTCTTCCTATTACAAGAATTTAATATTACTGTGCTTGACCGATCTGGAAAGGATAATGTAGTAGCTGACTTTCTTTCCTGAATAAAGAATGAGGATGATGACATCCCTGTAGATGATAGTTTCCTAGATGAGCATCTTTTTTCCCTTTCTGTCAATACCCCATGGTTTGGAGATATGGAAAACTATCTGGCTACTAGGAAGTTTCTGTCTCATTTGTCACGTCATGAAAAGCGAAAAATTATTACACAGAGTGCTAATTACTCTTGGGTTGGTCATGATTGTTTTCGCATAGGTCCTGATTTGATTATTCGTAGATGTGTCTGAGAGGACGAGGTCCCTGAAATACTACGAAGTTGTCATGATGGACCATGTGGTGGCCATTTCTCTGACAAACGCACAACATATAAGGTATTACACTCAGGTTACTATTGGCCTAGCATTTTCAAAGATGTTGCCTAGTATGTGAGAAGTTGTGATAGTTTCCAAAGGATAGGTGGACCTACATCATCTAAAAAAATTACTTTGTAGGCCCAAGTTATGATAGAACCCTTCAAAAAATGGGCCCTCGACTTTGTAGGGCCAATTTCACCCATGTCTCATCGGAAGAACTATATTTTGGTTTGTACAGACTATGTCACCAAATGGGTAGAGGCAAAAGCCCTATTTAGGGCCACACAGAAGTCTGTTGTCAGATTCATCTATGAAGACATCTTTACCCGCTTTGGTGTCCCTCATGAAACTGTTGCCGACCAAGGCACTCAATTTACTTCCAGGATGATGAAAGAGATAACAAAGAAATATGGGATTAAACATTGTAAATCTTCTCCATACCACCCGCAAGCCAATGCTCAGGTAGAATCCACAAACAAAGTTCTGGAAGCCATCTTGACCAAGAATGTTCAGTTACATCACCAAGATTGGGCTGATAGGCTCCTAGAGGCTTTGTGGGCATACCGAACTACCTGGAGAAATATCACTGGGCATACCCCTTATGAGATAGTGTACGGGAAACAAGTACTTTTACCAATAGAATTCCAAGTAAGGACCTTCCTTATTGCCATAGAATTAGGATTGAACCTGGATGAGGCTCAGAAGAAATGAGCCCTACAATTGAATGAATTGGATGAAATCAGGCAAGATGCCATCCAACAAACAATATTGGTCCAAAACCAGAGGAGAAAGTGGCATGGCAAGATTATTAAAAAGAAACACTTCTAGCCTGGTGATTGGGCCTTGTTGTTTGATTCTCGGTTCAAAAACTTCAAAGGAAAACTTACCACCCATTGGTTGGGCCCTTATGAGTTAGACATTGTATATAACAATGGAGCTGTAAAAATTAAAACAATTGACGATGGACAAGTCTCCTTTGTGGTAAATGGACACCGACTTAAGTTTTATCATAAGCCCATTTCCAGAGAAGATTTTCTATAGGTCATGACAGATGACAAGCCATTGACCTTAGTATATGGGGAAGTCCCCCCTTGTTCTTGAAACATTTTCTGAGTTTCCTACTATATATATGTAAATATTTTTTGTATTTTGTTAATAAGGCAATTCTAGATATTTCTGTAAGTAATTATTTCACCGGGAGTACACCGTTTCAAGGATCTTTCATCAAAACATTGTTATACTTGAATTTTGTGTCTGCTAAAACTCAAATGAATAGTGACTTACTATAATTAGCTATGTTTTTGAAAAATTGTCATTTTTAAGCCATTCTAAAGTAGTTTCTCTTGAAACTCTTCACCACTGTATAAGGAAGCGATACCATAACTATCAAGCCTAGAGGTCTCTCGTAAAAATTTTCCAAGAAACCCGAGTAAGTAAGTCAAGTGTATTTATCAAAGAGTAACAAGGAGGTCTCATTAGCAGTTAGTCATGGAAACATCATCATAATTACAAAAGAAGACAGTAAGTTGAGCCTAGAGATACCTTTCTTTTCTTTCTCAATGGTACCATCCACTACACACTAAATAGCTTGATTATATCATAGCTTTAGATAGGCCATGCCCTCGTAAGTACCCCTTACATAAGGAAAACCACTAAACAATATAATATAAAGTCATCCTCTAACATAAATACCATCCCAAGTGAAAAAAAAGAAGAAAGAGAAGTTATTTCAGAGTTGTTCCCCCATCTTCTTGCATAAGCAATCTTATAATAAAATCTTAAAGGATGGAGGGCCATTTTCTGAGGGTTTAAGAGGCTAACCCATCGGGATACTGAACAGGTCTGCTGGCAGCGGGTACCGGCCTATGGTATGACTAGGTAAACCCTCCGGAGTACTAAACATGCTTGCTGGCAGCGGGGCATTCTACCTAGCGAGGATGATAATTTGACAAAAGTAAATAATAAATCTAAACTTATCCTGATGTACGTCATTACTTGCAGACAAAGATGACATGAAGTATGTGTGGTTTAGCTAAGGTTAATGAATCTCATAAACTTGTCATCGGGGAATGACTCTAAGACTATCTTGAAACTCTCTTGCCTACCTCTTATTATCTATATATAGGATCTCTTATCCTATAGGTGGGGCCATATCCTAACTGTCTCGTTGGACCAATCTGTGAAATTTCATCTTTACACTTGACATATAGTAAATCTTCAGCTATTGGGGGATACTGACTAGTTTCCTATACTTTTGATTGTGAGGTGTCACAATACTTAGGTGTGGGGGAGGGGTTCATGAGTTGACAAATGATCATTGCCTAGAGAAAGGAGTCTTTGCAAGAATTTTTTTATTATTACCATGATACATGTTATTACATTGATAGTCATGTTATTTTTAAATGCTTAACTCTTGTGTGCTATACATTACTGAACTCATGTTTAATAGACCATTATTTATTGGTTATCTTCCATTAAAAACTGCATATTGTAGGTTTGACAATACATGTTTTATGCTTGCTATAACCCATTTATTATAGGTTTTGACACTATATGTCATATACAAGAAGAATGAGTAAGCATGAAGCACTTTTCCTCTTCTCATTAACCACTATGGTTGTAAAAAATACTTCAAAATTGCAGGTTGTCCATTAAAAGAGGTGAAAATGCACTTAACACAGGAGTACCGGATGAAGTATAGGACGAGGTGTTGGATGCAATGTCGTTTAAAGTGTTGTTTGAAGTGCTATTGCATTGCATTCCAGTAAATATCCTAGATTCCAGAGAACTAGAATTCAATCACATTTAATTAAATTTGTTACAAGCATTGATTAAAATATGCCTCATATGGTTATGATCAAATGTCCATGTCAAAAGACTTGGACAATGATCTAAGTACACACCACTCCATTTCTCTCAAGCTTGCCCTCAAATTTGAATCTACCACACATGGAAGCTCGCACGCACATGTGGGCAATGTCCTCCACCATAAGAGCATCCAAAATTGGGCTGGGCACTCTATTGTTTCATTTGCCCTTGCCATTTTCTCTGCCCCGCATTAAGAAATCAAACCCAACTTCTGATGAATTCGCCCTCTGTTCTAATCACACTCAGACTGTGTTAAACCCGTGCCCTTTCTTGGCTTGTTTTCACCCTTTCTTGGTAAAATTTTCCCTCTATTCTAATTGCACTCAGACCATGCCCAATTCATGTCTCTGTGTGGATCGATTTCACCCTTGCTTGGTGAATTCAAACCATGTCACAATTCCCAAGCGATACGAACCCTCCTCCTATGCAGACTTGTTTTCTCTTCTAGAATTCGCATAGTGTAGGGAACTGTTTTTGCATGTTGGCTAGGGTCCATTTCTGTTGAGATTGCAAGGCCATAATGACAGTCTTTCTATGCAATTTGCAGTTGTTTTTGATGGCAAGATAGCACATGCACGGTCTCTCAATTTTGCAGTCACAAAAGAGTCAATTGATGCTGCAACAAAACTTCCAAGAATGGGAGATAGGTGGTTCAAGAATCATCAATTGCCGTGCTCAAGTTACAACAAGGTGTTTAAGACCGAATTTGAGATAATTGCAGCAGCGAAAGGGTATGCTAAGGAGTGGATAAAGCCAGAATTGGTAAATCCCCTTATCGTCATCACATGGTTAATTACATGTGAAGGTAGATACTCCACCTTAAAAGCTTGTCACTTTAGATTTCTAGCTCATTTTCTGTTCAATAAACCTTTAAACTTTCCTTTTTATTTTCTCAAAATCTTGGAGAAAATGTCCTCTCAAGTGAGGAAAAATGTGACCAACCCCCACAATAGTCTCTTCCACCATGTTTTGATCAAACTCCTCATTCTTACTGAACTAGAGAAGCAGAGGCAAAGTTGGGATGCCTTTATCTACCAATTTGCAAATCCTCACTTAACAGTTAAGACTGGAAAAAAACCACTTAGCCTAAAAACTATCTCTCCATCCAAGCCTCACTCTCCAAAAACTCCAAACTCCCTCTTTTCCAAAACAATACAAAAATCTTGTTGATATTCCTACTTCTTCATTGGGGAAAAAGACCACGAACAAAGACCAAAAGAAACCTATTGTTGACCCCCCAATGCCTTCATTTTCTCTTGATCCTACACCTAAGAAGCCCCAAGAAGTAATGCAACAAGACTTTCCCATCATTCCCACAAACAATAGAGGAGCCAACCTATTTGGTAAGGGACCTTTTCGAAAGAGTACTCGGAACATAAGAACCAAGCCTTATGCCAAGCCTCCAACTACTTCAGATCCTATCCAAGTATCCTCCGACCTTGATATCCCTCATAAGAAACCTAGAGAAGTCTCTGTGGATGGATTAGAGCCACTAAGGAAAAAAAAATCAGATCCTCACCTTTCCAATCTCCCATCACACCTACTTCACCTATGCCCACTCTTGATCCTAAATTTGATAAATTGACCACATCTCTCAAAGGACCTAAGCCTTCCTCAGAGATCATTGATTCTACCCCAACTATAGAGGAGCTACAAAGGGAAAACCATCAGCTTCTCCAACAATTAGAGGAGAGGAAGACAATAGATGCACACCTTCATCATGACAATACAGTCATTCAGGCAAAAGTTAACTCCCTTTAGTGGTTGGTCGATGGGATGACCCAATCTAACCATAGCTTAAGAGAACAACTAAAGCAACATAAGAGGCACAAGTCTAAGCCTACACATCAAGAAGGAGAGGCTTGTAAAGCCGACCCTCCTCAGTAAGCCTAGTTCTAAGGGATGAATTCTTTTTGTTTGCAGTGGGACTTGCAAAATCGTCGGTGTGGGGGTATGTTGGGCCCAAGATATGATCATCTTCATGACGTTATTATACACTTTTTTCCATATGTATATATGTGTTTTTATCTTTCAAAGGAGATTTTTGAAGAATTTTATGGTAAAATGATACAATCGGCATGAGGTATGTATAATTTGTGTTTTGTGATTCAATCAAGTTTAATTTATCGTATTTAATGGTTTCCAAGAGTTAATTCATGTTTTTCTGTTGTTACAGGGTAAAATGCACCATGTTTCTTGGTCTGGCACTTGTTTCGACACTTGATCCAGCACTTGTTCTGGTACTTGATACGACACTCGTTC
The DNA here is from genome assembly GCA_009831015.1 of Picea engelmannii. NCBI lineage: Eukaryota > Viridiplantae > Streptophyta > Pinopsida > Pinales > Pinaceae > Picea > Picea engelmannii. The sequence continues at coordinate 691,657 of ML781927.1, read as the reverse complement.
CGACAAACAATTTTGCACAAAAACACGAGGCAAGTTGGCGGTTATGGTATTAGCAGCCAGTGGTGGAAAAGTCGAGCACATGGGTTTTTTTTTTCATCACCCCTCCAACTACTAAGCTCAAAACAACTCGATTTCAATTGTCCAAAGAGGGCGCTCATTGGGTTCCTCCATTTTGTTAGTTATGGAGGCATTTAATGTAATTTGTCAAATTTAGAGGTGGTTCGACCCTCTTGTGGTCGACCACCTAGGTTGTAAGCTTATAAATACTACCAGGATGATCATTAGATTGTTAAGCAAGTAGAATAGCCATCAGATTGGAGATAAACTCGTTATACTCTGTCTTTCATTTTTTACATTGCCAAAATAATGCCATAACTGCATTTTTGACTTTCATGGTGAATTCGGCCTACTGAAGTTCGTGGTGTGATTGTAGAGGGTAGCCACGACTTGTTGGGGGGCCCACCAGTAATTTGGTGATGATCAGTGTGTTGTTTATACATTTCATAATTTAAATTGTCTTTTATTTCCTGTACATGCATGTTTTATGTTTTAATTAGCTAGTTGTGATTTAATGGCTTTATTGTTCTTTTGCGGGTTAGTGTGATGGATTATGTTAGCATGAATTAGTTTTGTAGGCTAGGAATATACTTGCAAGTCTCTACACTAACTCCATATGCATCTAGATATCAGATTAGACTTTTATTTATTTTATTACAGTCAAATTTAAAACAGAGTTGTTTTTAGAATAAAACAGAGTTCTATTTGGGTTTCATTTGACAGGGATCTTTGATGGATAGATAGAATTAGTTCCCATTTCTAGTCATAGCTTGCTTACTTCAGTTTATATAGATTTCATTTAATTAGTTGTTGGTTAAATTAGATTGTCAATTTACTTTTTAATATCATGCTTTAAATTTTTGTTTTTAATTATTTCTTTATTTTAGTTTGAATGGCTAGAATAGACAGTGTGTAGTTTTATTTCAGGCAATTTCCTTTCATAGATTAAAATGAAATTAAATTCCTTAGTTAGATAATGATGATCTCGTTGTGATGTTGATGGTTTGTACATGAATATGCAGGGTATTTAACATTAATTTTATCATGGCTAAGTTTTCATTGGATTGTTTACTTCGCACCTTTCATTTTGCCATTGAAATTAGTATTGAGCTTATACCATTAGAACTGTCCTTTGTTGTCAAATGTCATCAAGATATCATCCGTCACCACCGAAGGCATTCACACAGCCACCAACATTACATTTGAGTGTTTCATAGGTTAAAGTTAGTTTCTTGCTTTCATAAGTTAGAAGAGATAGTTTCTTGTTTTCATAAGTTTAGTTGATAGTCTTTCTTGCTTTCAATAGAATAGATTTCCTTTCATGCATTGCATTGAGCATTTAAACTTCCTTTCACGCAAGAGAAATAGTTTTGCATTAGGAATTTAGTTCACTTGCCTCTTAGGCTAGGTAGTTGTTCAATGATAATTCTTTGCTTACTTGTCTTTTGCTTTATGCTTTTGCTTGCTTGTCTATTTTCTTTAATAGGTTAGTTAGGTGCTTTTTCTTGCTTGTCTATTTTCTTTAGTAGGGTAGTTAGGTGTTTTTGCTTGCTTGTCTATTTTCTTTAATAGGTTATATAGGTGATTTTGCTTACTTTATTATGTATTTTATTTCATAGGGTAGTTTCTCATTGGATATAGGTTGGCAAGTTAAAGAAGTTTGCTTTTGTCATTTTATTAGTATGCTTAGTAGTTTACCTTTGCTTACTGTCATGAACTAGTTTTCTTTGAATAGGGTTTTTACTTGCTTTCTTGGGATCTATCCATTAGTCCTTGGCCCAAAAGTACTTAGGTTACCTAGTTTAAATTTGCTTGGTAGGGTTTGTTCATTATATAGGTTTGCTTGAGTATATTAGCCCTAGATAGTTGCTTTCCATAGTTATTCTACACTCTTACCAACCTTTCTACCTTTGGCATATATTTTGCTACAACTCTAAGTTTACTTACCCCAGGTTGAAAATTTAATTGAGGGTAGTTTAGTGTACTTTTTAGTACATATAAATCACCTAACACGGTTCACGATGAATGTTTCAAAATTACAGAAAATATTGAAAAACCCTAGTTTTTTAGGTGCATGCGGGCTGCAGTGGAGTAGGGTGCATATGTACGTGGGATAACAGTATAATAGGGTGCATACATGAGGGTAAAACCCTTAAAAACTTGAGAATGTGAAGATGACAGGTCTCTAGAGTCTAAAAGAAATCTCCCATGAAGGTCTACAATGATCAGGTGCATCATATCTATCTACTGGTTCAAAAGGTATGTCTTATTTCTATGAGTAGTTGGATTTTGTTGTCTAAATGAGAAATGGCTATGGGGGTTTGAGGATTTTCCCTATAGAAATTATTGGATACATAGGAATTTATTTATAAGTCATATCTACATAAATACAATACTGGTATAATCAATATTTATCATTGATACATCTTGTTAGTGTTGAGGCACATCTTGTATTTCTTGGCATAGGTTAAAGGTTTTTGTGGTATATGGTTGAGATCTTGTATTTGTGAAGTGGTTGATGTATTGAGAGGTTCTATATCAGAAATGGTTTGATGTCTAGTCCATGTGAGGTTAATTATACTTGTTCTTGATTATACTTTTTGTTTTCTACCTAAGTCTGTAATTGCCCCGTCTCTCTCCTTTTCACAGACCAAATCTTAAGTTGTTCCCCCTTTGGCTTGTAAATATTTCTCTCTTTTCCCTCGATCATTTGAATGACCTATTATTCCTTGTTGTCTTACCTGAGAAGTCTCTTGCCTAATATTTTATGTTTTCTCTAAGGTTGATCACTTTCCTCTTTGTCTCAGTCACTCGTCCCTTGTCTCTCTGAGCCCCCAACCAGTCATCCAAGTCTTTGTTTGTTGGGATGTTTTACAGGAAAGCGTGTGCTTGTCATTGATGGAAATAAAATCGACATTGATGTTTTACATGAAAATAATAAGCTCAGGAGGAGAAGCGAACAATATGCAGAAACAAGAAAGATCAGAAGAGATAACAGTTTCCATAATTGTAGATGAGGTCCAAGAGACAGACTCACAGGAGGAGCAAAGGTCGAGACCCATTGTAAAGTAGCTAGAGAGGTAGTAGGGGGGGGGGGAATAGGGCCCATAG
>ML781927.1:659874-685835 GCA_009831015.1 Picea engelmannii | reverse complement strand
GATATAATAAATGTAAGAGGACTTCTTAGAAGGTTCTACTTCTAGAAGATTCCTCCTCTAGAATGTTCTTAGGTGATGGTAGCACTATATAAAGGGGTTCAAACAATGTAATGAGACATGAAGAGAAGTATTGTATTTGGAGTAGTAGCTCAATAGGAGGATGCCCCCTCGAAGAGGCACGTGAACACGAGAGGATCTCTTCCATAATAGGATCCATTGTATGGTGTTTCCCTACCTCAAGGGTTTGGTAATAATATTGTGTGGTTTCTTCTATCTTGCTTGTGGATCTATTGTGTATTCATAATTTTTGGTGATTATATTTGTAGATCTATCTTGGTTCTTAACACCCATGAACACTTAGAAAATATTCTAATTCAAAGAGATCAGAAGATCAGGAGGAAGAGTGACAATGGTTGTTGGATCACTGATCCAAAATACCAGCAACCATTAGATCCAGTGGATATGCGAGGAGGTTACCGTTTGGGGAATCCCACTTCGAAAAAATTGGCAACATGAAAGTTGAATTACCCGAAGCCTGAAATCCAAAATGAATGTGGACCATCGGATCAAGAGAAAATGCAATGACCATTGGATTGAATTAGTGGAAGGACATGATAAGTAAGGGCTGAGATCTGAGATCACGATCACCCAAATATCCATCGACCGTCGGATCAAATTAATTGAGGGGCAAGTTAAATGGGGCTAAAGAGTTGAGAATTTGATTACCTGAATACATGTCAGCCATCGGATCAAATGCAAATTTTCATTAGCCATTGGATCATTCTAAGTGGAAGGATAGGATATGATAGAAGAGATGCATATTAGACATATCGGGCCATTGATCTAAGATCTTGATCCAATAAAGGTCTTTCGTTTTGGGTATAAATATGTAAGGAGTTTACTCCCCAGAAAAAATATCACTTCAAGACATCAGTTTGAGATTTGAAATCTCCGAAGTCTGGAGAGCCAAAATACATTCTTGACCATCAGATCACTTGAAGAATATCATAGCCATCAGATAATTCTAAATTGGAAGGATAGGATAAGTTGGGTAAAGAGCGCGCTAATCTCAGCGGTCGAGAATCGGGGACTCAGATCTACGGTCAATAGGGCATATCAGACCCCCCTCAATATTTCTTCCTTTAACTGTGGGGGGGGGGGTCTGAGTTGGTGGTATTTTCATTGTGGGACCCTCATACATGTCACCTTTAAGTTAACTTGGACCCCCCCTTGCTCATTACCACTTACCGCATGATCCTTCCTCCGAGTAAACCACCAAACCACTCATACATACCACCTCCGTGCTCTGACATCACACTCCACTACCCACTATACGTCACACTCCACTACCGTGTTATGCCTCCACATTACACTACACTGCCTACACATCTCACCCATGTCAATAGACCACCTCAGCAAGGACATTTGGCAAACCATGTCAGCAAGAACATGAGTCGTCCGATATGAAAGATCACTTCGGGTGTATTCTCAACCGTTGATCATAGTACAGTGGAAGGATAGTGTAAGTTTGAGAAGTTGAAATTCTGAAGTTTCGAAGTGCGAAGTTCCAACAACCATCCATCTCAATGTTTGATTAAGTCCTAGCCATTGGATTGAACAATGAAAGGATGAGTGTGAGGATCAAATCTGACCATTTATTTGTTTCCCTGAAATAAATCGTCGGATTGAACAATGAAAGGATGAGTGTAAGGATCAAATCTGACCATTTGTTTGTTTCCCTGAAATAAATTGTCGATCTCATCTTTATGTTTAAGGATCACCGTCAATATCGTAATATCGACGGTCTCGTCACATTGTGGGGCCAAAACATGCTTGGGTCTTAATTTTTCATGAGCGGGCCACAATTGAAACCATGGTTTTGGAGAAAGTATGAGTGGAGGCTTATAGTGAATTGTGGGGAAAAAAGCGGGTTTCCCTCAAAATGCCTATGGACACGCCCGTAATCCTGTGGTCATGTGAAGTTCATAGCCCAAGGTCATATCATGAAAAATAGCTAGCACTCACTAGATTGATATCGGGAAGCGCCTTTTGAATAGGATATTGGGTCACTACTAGTGGTCACGTGAATGAAGGGGCTCAGAATCCAAAGAAAACTAGCTGTAACTGACAGAGAAGACGAAGAGTTTCAATTGCCAAAAAGACAAGGAATATTAGGATGCCCACTGATGATGAACACACTGATAATAAATGCTAGATAATTCGAAGAGCTTTAGGGTGATCGCCAGAGGAACTGAAGAGTCTCTAGGTAACTACCAGTAGGATGAAGACTCATCATAGAGACAATTGACATATGGAAAAGTGTCAAAGACTGTAACTATCAGATAAGAAAAAGAATCTCAGGATAACTACCACAGATGAAGAACATATTCAGCATGATCTCCAAAGAGAACAAAGAGTTAGGTGAATGATCTGGCAGAGGACTTGGCATGTTAAATATACACAGAACAGAGAAGAGATGGTTGCTTCTGTTGAGAGTTATTCATGCGGGTAGAAGCATGCTTTGTGTAGCAGCTAAAACACACAGAAGAGGCATAGTGCATAGAATGGAAATAATACCAAGAGCATAAAGTTCAGAAGAAAGACATAGAGCATAAATGCATATATGATAGAGGAAGAGAAAGGCGAGGTGCGTATGCAGAGATAGACTAGAGTAGTATAGTAGAACGATAATGAGATTGGTAAGTCCTTTGACAAACATTGTATCACTGTAATAAGTTTCGGTAACGAAGTTTTTATAATCAGGATGGTAGGGTGGTGCTAGGGAGGACTATTGTCCTTAGAGTTTCAAGTGGGTTCTTGAACAGAGGGAGTTGTAGTTTCCATCTGTTTGCAGCCAGAAAAATCAGGGTGGTGCAAGGGAGAACTATTGTTCTTTGTTATATAGGTTGGTGCATGTGTAACTGGAAGTTGGTGCTTCCATCCAGTTGGTGCTAGAGCACTCAGGGAGTTGGTGGTTCCTTCTAGTGGTGCTAGAGAAATGAGAGAGTTGGTTCTCTTAGCAATTTGTTTCTTGTAAAATAGAGGTGGTAGCCTCAAAAGGATTTGGTGATCATAAGAATGATAATTTACATAAAATAAAGATTACTTATCATATCACGAAGAAGAGTTTTTTCCCTTTATGTGTTTCCTCAGGAAATATCTATTTCTATATAATTCATGTGTGTGATTGATGTTGGATATTCTATTTCTTAATTCCCTGCATTATTTTGATCGTCATTAAGTGTTCTGTAAAGATTTTGAAATGGGAATAATTTTTTAAGCAAAGTAACAACTGATTCACCCCCCCCCCTCTCAGTTGTCCAACAATTGGTATCAGAGTTGGTTCCTTTTATTTAAAGGTAGATCAATAAGCTTAAACATGACAAGTCATGAAGTTACTTCAACCAATAAGCCCCCCCTGTTCAATGGAACAAAATTTGGCTTCTGGAAAGTTAGGATGAGAACCTACATAATGGATTTAGGTGCAGATGTTTGGGATGTGGTAGAGACTGGTTATGTAAATCCAGTTGTACTAGCTAACAAGTATGACAAGCTAGAATTTAGCTTCAATGCTAAGACTATGAATGCTATTCTAAGTGGGCTTGCAGAAGCAGAATTTGTTAAAGTTATGCACTTAGAATCTGCCAAAGAAATGTGGGACAAACTCATTAGCAGTTATGAAGGTAATGAGAAGGTAAAGGATGCCAAGCTTCAAACCTACAGATTACAGTTTGAACAACTAAATATGAATGAGGATGAAACAATTAATAATTTTTTCTTAAGAGTTGAGGAGCTTGTGAATACCATGAAGGGTCTTGGTGAGAAGATTGAAGACTTATTTTTAGTTCAAAATATTTTAAGATCTCTACCAAATAGAATTAATCCAAAAGTTTTTGCAATAGAAGAATTGAATGATATTAATACTTTGTCTATTGATCAACTTCTAGGAACTCTAACTGCTTATGAAATGAGGATTAGTAAGGATAAACCCACTTCTAGAGAAGAATCATTTAAAGAAAATAAGAATGAGGATTTTGAGCCTGATGAAATTGACGCAAAATTTGTGAGAAGACTAAAGAAAGGATCAGGAAAGTACCAAGGCAAGTTGCCCTTCAAATATTTTAACAATGGAAAGATAGGTCACTTTTCATATAAGTGTCCACACAAGAAAAAGGACCAAAACTCTGAAGGTGAAGAGAAGTACAAATCCAAGAGATTTGATAAAAAGAAAAGTTTATGCGTAAACAATGATGACTCCTTAGGAGACAGAGATAATGATTCTTCTTGTGAAGATAAGGTTAATGACTTTATTCTTATGGCCAAAGAGGATTATAATAATGAAATCATAGGAAGTGATGAAAATGATGAAGAATTTGTGGTTGACTTGGAAGGAGAACTAATCAGTGTCGTAGAATAAATTGCTAGATTTAGATTTAAGAAGAAAAAGAAAAAAACATTTGCTAATACAGTTTGAGAAACACAGTAAAAAACTTGATCAAGAATTTACCCTGCTAAAAGTGGAATTAGAAGAGGCAAATAAAATAGAGGACATCCTGAAACAACAGTTATCAGAGAAGAAGGAAATATGTGAAGCCTTGGAAGAAGATGTAGTAAAAACCAGGAAAGAGATGGAGAAGTTTAAAGCATTATATCTCCAAACTTTTCCAAGCATTAAAGCCTCAACATAACTAAATGACATTTTGAGAAAACAAAGATCTCCTTTGTTGAATACTAGTTTAGGCTATGTAAGTGGTTCAAGCAACAAAAAACCAGAAAACAAAGAGCCAGTAAAGATGATCAAGTTCCAAGTCAACAAACAATCAGACCATGTGAGTACTCCACCACCAAAAAATAATAAAGACAAGATGATCCCTGATAAAAAACAAAGATATTAGAAGATGGAGCAACAAATTCCAAGAAGAAGTCCATCCTTTAGGTACCAAAATTTCATCCATGGTTACTGTTTTTACTGCTCTAATTTTGGTCATAAGATTGCAAATTGTCAAATTAAGTTTAGAGACATGCAACTGAGGAGATCAAGAAATAAGAAATCTTTGCAAGATAGAACTAAAAAACCAATGAGTAGACAAAGTTGCACCAATCACTTTGACCTATTGAACAATGAGATCGAATGCTATAACTGTCATAACTTCGGGCACAAAGCTGTAAATTTCCATCTGAATAATTACAAAGCAGATCCAAGGATAAAACCCTTATCCATAAATGCAAACACTTGGAAAAAGAAAGATAGTGAAAAATGTATTCTAGTAATTTCATCACAAAAACAAAAATACCTCTGGTATATAGATAGTGGATGTTCCAAGCACATGACTAGAGACAAGGATAAGTTTTTATCTATTAGTAAAAGAAAAACAGGAAATCTAAACTTTGGAAATGATGAACTAGGTAAAATCAAGGGTAAAGGGATGCTGAGTTTGAGTAATGGTAAAGGAAAATCCCAGGATGTTCTTCTTGTAGATGGGTTGAAACATAATTTTCTTAGTGTAATTCAAATGTGTGATAGAGGATGTGAAGTGGTGTTCACTTCGAAATATTGTAAGATAAAGTCTGTAAACTCAGAACAAGTGGTGGCTAAAGGCATAAGGATATATAATAATGTATATGTGATGAAAGAAGATAGAGAAAAATGTCATCTAAGAAAACATGATGAAATCTGGTTATGGCATAGGAGACCTGGAAATCTAAACTTTTACCACTTAATCAAGATCAAAAATATTGAGGCAGTAAAAGATATTCCAAGAATATCAAAGCCACAAGATTCTGTGTGTAAACCCTACCAAGTAGGAAAGCTAGCAAGGACATAGTTTAAATCCAAGATCTCTACTTCAATAGAGAAACCACTCCAATTAGTTCATATGGATTTATGTGGACCATCAAGACAGGAAGGCATAGGGAAGGAAAACTACTTCATGTTGATCATTAATGATTACTACAGACTCACTTAGGTTGCTTTTCTCAAAGAAAAGGTCGAAGTATATGAGAAATTTAAAATATTTAAGGCTTTAACTGAGACTCAAACACACAACAAATTAGAGTTTGTAAGATCAGATAGAGGAGGAGAATTTATGTCAAGTGATTTCCAAGAATTCTGTGATAAACATGAGATCAAAAGAGAATACACAATCCCAGGAACTCCATAGCAAAATGGAGTAGTTGAGAGGGGACCTACCATTTTTTCTTGGTCTACAATTTACTTAGAGGTCTGAAGGACTATTTCTTTCTTAGGAGAAACATCTAAGAGAAATATTGAAAAGGTTTCAAATGGAAGATACTACACCCGTGATCACACCTATGGTCACTGGATGCAAGCTAAGCAAGGATGATGACTCACCTAATGTTGATCAGAGTTCATATAGGTCTATGATAGGCAACTTGTTGTACATCACAACATCTCATCTAGACATAATGCATGCTATTGGAATGGTAGGAAGGTACCAGTCTGAACCTAAATAGATTCATTTGATAGCCGTCAAAATAATCTTCAAATATTTGAAAGGAACAATGAACTATGGCCTATGGTATCCTAGGAATCATAATTTTCAATTATCAGTCTATTCAGATGCTGATTGGGCTAACTACATGGATGAAAGGAAAAACACGAGTGGAGGTGCATTCTTCTTAGGAGATTCTCTTGTAGCATGGCTGAGTAAGAAGAAAGGTTCCATTTCCTTATCGACTACAGAAGCTGAGTGCATTGTAGTTTCCACTTGTTGTACCCAAGTATTATGGATGATTCAAACACTTGCAGATTTGGAGGTAAATTATACTGCATCGATCCCAATTCATTGTGATAATACTAGTGCAATCAATGTATCAAAGAATCTTGTATTTCACTCCAAGACCAAGCATATACCCATCAGGTATCACATATTGAGGGAACAAGTGGCCAACACTATTTCTTCTTTGCATTATATTCTATCCAAATATCAGATTGCTAATATCTTCACTAAACCTCTTGCAAAAGATCAGTTTGAGTATCTATGCCAGAAGTTGGGCGTGACCCCATTATCAACCTAAGAGAGTCCATCCTGTCAGGGGGATTATGTGTTGGTTGAATATCTGATACCTCCACAACTTACTGCAACAGCTCAGGGAAAGCATGTTTTATTTGACATTGATGTCGAAGGGGGAGAAAAGGAGTGGTCCGGATGCTATAGTTGGAGGTCCAAGCAACAACATTTTAGGGTTGACATCAATGCCAAAGGGGGAGATTGTTGGCATGTTTTACAAGAAAGCATGTGATTTTCATTGATGGAAAGAACAACATCGTCGATGTTTTATAGGAAAAGCATAATCTCTAGAGGAGAAGCAAACAATATGCAGAAACAAGAACGCTTGGAAGAGATGGCAATTTCCAAAATTGTAGATGAGGTCCAAGAGACAAAATCATATGAGGAGCAAAGGTCGAGACCCGTGAACACTTAGAAAATATTCTAAGTTAGAGAGATCAAAATCTTAGGAGGAAGAGAGACAGTGGTTTTTGGATCACCAATCCAAAAGACCAGCAAATTTTAGATCCAGTGGATATGCGAGGAGGTTACCGTTTTGGGAATATCACTTTGGAATAATTGGCAACTTGAAAGTTGAATTACCAGAAGCCTGAAATATGAAATGAATGTGGACCATTGGATCTGGAGAAAATGCGATGAGCATTGCATTGAATTAGTGGAAGGACATGATAAGATAGAAGCGTTGCATCGCATATAGATCAGGTCGTTGATCTAAGATCCTGATCGAATGAGTGCCATTTGTTTTGGGTATAAATATGTGAGGAGGTTACTCCCCAGAAAAAATCTCACTTCAAGACGTCAGTTTGAGATTTGAAATCTCCGAAGTAAAGAAACCTAGAGAGTCGAAATACGTTCTCGACCGTCAGATAATCCGAAGAAGATTGCAGTCATCAGATCATTCTAAAGTGGAAGGACATGATAAGTCGGGTAAAGGGTGCGCTTATCTCAGTAGCCAAGAATCGGGGACTCAGATATACGATCGACAGGGAATATCGGACCCCCTCGAGATTTATGCCTTTAACTGTGNNGGGGGGGGTCTGAGTTGGTGGTATTTTCATTGTGGGACCCTCATACATATCACCTTTCTGTTAACTCAGACCCCCCTCGCTCATTACCACTTACCGCCTAACCCCCCTCCGAGTAAACCACCAAACCACTCATACATACCAACTCCGCACTCTGACGTCACACTCCACTACCCCCTACACGTCACACTCCACTACCATGCTCTTCCTCCACATTCCACTACACTGTCTACATGTCTCACCCACATTAGCAGACCACCTCTACAAGGAAATGTGGTAGACCACGTCAGCAATAATGCGAGTCATACAATCTGAAAGATCACTTCGGGTGTATTCTCAATCGTTGATCATAGTACAGTGGAAGGATAGTGTAAGTTTGAGAAGTTGAAATTTTGAAGTTCCAAAGGGAGAAGTTCTGAAAACTGTCCATCTCAATGTGTGATTAAGTCCTAGCCATCGGATTGAACAATGAAAGGATGAGTGTAAGGATCAAATCTGACCATTGATTTGTTTCCTTGAAATAAATCATTTGATATCATCCATACGTTTAAGGATCACCATCAATATCGTAAGATAGACGGTCCCATCGGATTGTGGGGCCAGAACATGATCAGGTCTTAATTTTTCATGAGTGGGCCACAATTGAAACCATGGTTTTGGAGAAAGGATGCATGGAGGCTCGTAGTGAATTGTGGGGGAAAAAACAGGTTTTCCTCAAACGACCTATGGACTCGCCTACAATCATGTGGTCACATCAAGTTCATAGCCCAAGGTCATATCATGACAAATAGATAGGGCTCACTAGACCGAGATCGGGAAGCACCTTTTGAGTAGGAAATTGTGTCATTGCCAGAGGTCACATGAAGGAAGGGGATTAGAAGCGAAAGAAGCGAAAGATGACTTGTTGTATCCGACAAAGAAGACAAAGAGTTTCGATTTCCAGAGAAGCCAAGTAATATCAGGATAACACCCACTGATGATGAACACACTAAGTATAACCACAATATAATTCAAAGAGCTTCAAGGTGATCACTAGAGGAACTGAAGAGTATAGAGGTAACTATTAGTAGGATGAAGACTCATCATAGATGCAATTGACATATGGAAAAGCATTGAAGACTGTAACTGCCAAAGAATCCAAAGAATCTTAGGATAATGACCACTGATGAAGAACAGACTCAACATGATTGCTAGAGAGAATGAAGAGTTAGGTGAATGATCTGGTAGAGGACTTAGCATGTTAAGTATGCGTATAACAAAGAAGAGATGATTGCTTCTGTTGAGATTTATTTGTCCAGGTAGAAGAATGTTGTATGTAGCAATTGAAACACACTGAAGAGGCATAGTGCATTGAATGGAAATAATACATAGATCATAAAGATCAGAAGAAAGACATAGAACATAAATGAATATCTGAGAGAGGAAGAGAAAGTCGAGGTGTGCATGGAGAGACAAAGAAGAGTAGTATAGTAGAAAAATGATGAGACTGGTAAGCCCTTTGAAAAACACTGTATCACTGTAATAAGTTTCAGTAACGAAGTTTTTATAATCAGGGTGGTAGGGTGGTGCTAGGGAGGACTGTTGTCCTCATAGTTTCAAGTGGGTGCTTGAACATAGGGAGTTGTAGCATCCATTTGGTTGCAACCAAAAAAACTAGGGTGGTAGGGTGGTGCAAGGGAGAACTATTGTTCTCTGTTATATAGGTTGGTGCCTGTGTACTGGGCTTATCCTCTCGTAATGTGAGGGTGAATCTCAGTGCCAATATTCTTGGCGCCATTTTCGGGGAAAAAATTGAGGAAATTTCCCTAGGATAGAATGACAAAGAGCTTCTGATTTTGAAGGTGCATCAGATATAAATACCATTGAAGATTACAAATTGCACCTGGCGAATCCATTGTTTCGACTCCACTTTTTCAGTTGTGGCTCCGAAAAGCATACACATAAGGTCCACTCCACAACTGACTCTAGTAATGCCTAAAGTTGACCCAGAGAAAATTATCAGAAAAGGAAAGACCCCTCGAGAAGGTACTTTAGCTACTGAACTAGGTGATTCTTTTAATTTTCATAATCCTTATTTAACAACTCCAGTAGCTGATTCTAATTCTCCTGTTATACCATCTGCTAGAGTCCCTAGGAGTTTAAACTTTGGGATTTTTCCTATTGATTTCTCCCCTCCTTGTCTCGGTTTGGAAGGGGAAATATTTTACACCCAAGTTTCCCCTAAAGTTGTATAGTGGCTTAAATCCGGGACCTTAGAATATTTTCCTACTCCTGGCTTTACCACTCCTCCTCCTATTAGAGTTGATGCATTCATAGAGGAAGAAACCCTTGTTCCCCCAAGCCTTGTAACTTTTTCCCCCAACCCTCAATTATTTCCCCTTTCTCATAGAAACATAGTTCCAATATCCCCTGTTCAAACTCCATCTCCTCCCGGTTCTCCTCTAGTTCATGTCCCAATGGAAGGTGTTAATCCTTCCAGAAACATAATGGATGCCATAGTAGCTTCTAGATATGCCCCTCTTTTCCTGACTCAACCTATGAATGCTCTCCCAATTGGTGTCTACCTTAAGCGGTTGCCTAAGTTCATGGGTGAGGGAGACATAAATGCATAAGAACACCTTGCAGCCTTTTATAGTTATGCAAATAATTATTTCATTGTGAATGAATATGTATGGATGAGGATTTTTATTCATATCCTTGATGGTGAGGCTAGGAAATGGTTCAGGTCCTTGGCTCCTGGATATATTGATGGGATTGAAGCCCTAGATGAAGCATTCTTAAGACATTGGGGGGATAAAAAATATTTCCTCTACTATATTATAGAGTTTGTATCACTTAAGAAATAAGAGGGGGAATCTTTTTATGACTTCTCAAAGAGGTTTAATAGAATGTACAATAAAATTCCCACTGAGATTAAACCTACAGAAACCTCTACCAAAATTACTTATGCTAGCGCTTTAGATCCCGATTTATGCCTCCTGTTAAGAGAAAGAAGAGCTACCTCCTTGGATCACATGCAGGATGCGGCCTTGAAGTAGAGTCCAATATATTGGTAGTTGACAAGCTTAGAAGTAAGGCTGATAGAGACAAAATAAAAGGAAGGTACGAAGATTCAACCTTTGGTTCCTCTATTTTCCACCCTCAAGTAGATGAATTGGCCAAGCTAGTAAAATCACTTTCTGCTTAGGTGGAAATGTTTAAATTGGAAGGAAAGAAGAGCTATAGGAATCCCCCAAATGATGATAATAGGGGTGGATTCAAAAGGACAAATAATTCCCCTCAGATCATCCAAAGAGATCAAATGAGCAGGGATAGGGACGATCAGAAAATTCAAGCTTCTTTCCAAAATAACCTTCTTACTGATGAAGAAGGAGAGGAAGAAGATGTTGATACTGAAATCCATTGCCTTGGAAACACCTCCTCATTTCCTCATTTAACCTAGTCTGCATATGAAGAGTCTCTCATGGATAGCCAACAAAATGAGCTGATCAATGGGGAAAAGACTAGCAACAATCCAAATAGATATAGCCTGAGGTCAAAGAAGAAAGAAGTCTAACATGATATTTCTGGTCATCCTGCTAGAGAAGATAAGCCTTCTAAAGAGATGGTAGACATCAGGAAAGAAAAGGAGGCACAAAACCCCCCACCACTGGTCAAAGGCCCTATCCCATAAGTGAAGGAGGTTATGACGCCTCCCTCCTCTTTTATCTTTGACCATGCAATTCAGAATATTAGGATCCCTCTTCCTCTGTCAGAGTTAATCAAGAATGAGGACTTCAAAATGTGCCTCTCTAAAGTGTTGCAACCTAAACCTTCATCTCATCCCATAGACTCAGTCAATCTCTAAGACAAAAATCTTGTTGTCATAGTGTGACCTTTGGTGGAGGATAAAGATGATTCCTTAGCTCCTTTCTACACTTCATTGAACATCCATGATAAGGTGCTCCACAAATTCTTGATGGATTTAGGGGAATATCACTATCTCATGCCTAAAATTGTCATGGATGAGCTTGGGTTGGAGGTTACAAGAACCTACCATGACCTGTATTCATTCGATTCCAGGAGGGTGAAATGCCTCAGGGTTATTAAGGACCCGATGGTCTCCTTGTTTCAATTGCCAATGAAAAGTGTGGTCATGGAAATAGTGGTAGTTGATGTCCCCCCTAAGTTCAGGATGCTCTTGTCCAGATCCTGGATCAAAATAATAGGGGGAAATATGCAAATGGATATGTCATATGCCACCATCCTTATGTTTGGAGGGGAACATAGAAGGCTTTATAGAGAAGCACAACTTTCCTACATTATAAGTGATGAATCCAATCCCATCAACCACCCCATTATCTCAGTCGATACTAATTTAGGAACCAATATATTGCATCTCTCTGATGACCCTCAACCACCTATTGAAATTAGAAAGAAACCTATTACCTTTTGTGAAGATCCTGCCCCCAAGACCTCTGTGTGGAAAATGTTTTTTGATGGAGCCTCTTCTAGGGAAGGTGTTGGTGCCGAAGTGTTTTTTATTTCCCCCACCCAAGAGACCATGTCTTTGTCCTACAAAATGTAAATTGAAACAAGAAACAACATGGCATAATATGAGGCTCTTGTCTTGGGTTTGAGAGCTACCAAAGACATGAAAATTGAGGAGCTAACAGTGTTTGGAGACCCTGAGCTGATTGTTCATCAAGTAAAAAATCTATATCAAGCTAAGAACCCAAGGTTAAGGGCCTATATAAATGACGTATGGGATATGATTGACAGTTTCTTCTTGGATTTTAATATTTCATTTGTTCCAAGGGAGGATAATTCTGTGGCAGATTCCTTGGTGGTCTTAACAAGTAATTTTAAGGTCCCTTTACCCCACAAATTCAAGTATGAAGTAGAGATAAAATACAGACCCTTTATTCTTGACAATGTCAAAAATTGGAAGGTATTTGAGGATGATATTGAAATAAAAAAGTTCCTTGAAATTGTGGAAGAATTTTCTGATATGCATATTGATCAGGATCGGGATTCTGAAGAAAGCACTCATGTTGATGTCTGTATGAATTATATTTCTAACCATCACATTGTTCAGTTGCCTAGCAACCCCATTCCAAAGGGTCTTTCTCCTTTGTAGAGATTGTTTGATAGAAATGAAGTTGATGTAAAGGTTGAAGGATCAACTGAAGAGGTTGATCTAGTTGAATGCAATCTATGAACAAAGGAGGATCCCAAATGGGTCAAATTGTCTAGCAACTTATCAAAGGAACAAAGGGCTGAGTATGTTAGACTCTTGAAGGAGTTTGTTGATGTATTTTATTGGACATATGAATATTTGAGAACATATGACACCAACATCATTCAACACAAAATCCCTTTAAAAGAAGATGCCAAACCTTTCAATTAGAAGCTTAGACAAATAAATCCCATGCTGCTGCCGATTAGGGAAAAAGAAGTCAAGAAGCTATTGGATGCACATATCATCATCCCTTTGATATTTTTAGAGTGGGTAGCTAATTTGGTTCCTTTCAGGAAGAAGAATGGGGAAATCAGGTTGTGTGTTGATTTCATAAATTTGAACAAGAGCTCCAAAAAGAACAACTATCCCTTGTTGAAAATGGAGCACATTTTGCAGAGAGTGACTGGGTCAACCATGATGTATATGATCGATGGTTTCTATGGTTACAATCAAATCTCTATCTCGCCTGAATATAGAGAGAATAAAGTTTTCATAACTCCTTGGGGAACATTCATGTATGCTAAACTTCCCTTTTGGTTGATGAATGTGGGAGCGACCTTGTAGCGAGCTATGGACATCGCCTTCATTAAGGAAAATGATATAATTGTATTCATATATCTAGCAGACATCACAATATTCTCCAGGACTGATAAAGAACATTGTTATCATCCGAAGAAGGTTTTTCTGAAGTGTAGGAGTTTTGGTCTCTCCCTAAATCCCAAAAATTCTTTATTTTCCATGTAGGAGGGAAAATTGTTGAGGCATATTGTGTGAGCTGAAGGGGTGAATATTGATCTGAGTAGATTAGAGGCCATCCAGTCCCTGTCATTTCCCATATACAGGAAGGAGGTTCATTATTTCTTGGGTAAAATCAACTTTTTAAGGAGGTTCATTTCTAATTTTGTTGAATTGGTTAAATACATTACAACCATGCTTAGGAAAGGGAATGAAGTGAAATGGACTGCTGATTCTAGAGATTATTTCAACCAAATGAAGAGGGTGTTGACTGAAGCACCTGTGCTCATAAACCCAGACTATTCCAAAGAATTTCTGATATTTTCCTTTTCTTCATCTGATACACTAACTGTTGTTTTGCTACAAAGAAATGAAGAGAGGTTAGAGTAGCCTATTATGATATGATATCATGGAGAAACAAGATTATGATTTGGTGAAAGACCTCAAGGATTTAAGAATCTATATTCTGCTCTCAAAGATCATTGCATATGACCCCTCAGCCTCAATAAAGAAGATATTGATCTAGCCTAATATAGATGGGAAGAGGAGAAAGTGGGTTGCCAAAATTTTAGATTTTGACCTAGAAATCAAACCCACCAAATTGGTGAATGCCCATGGTCTAGCCAGGTTATTAGCTGAATCCAACTGCAAGGAATTGGGGGTTAACCTCCTGAAATTAGACTTAGAAAGTTAGCAAGTTGAGATTGTTGGTAAAGACACTCATATCAGCCGTAACTTAGGAGAATGCACCTGGTATAAAGACATCGTATACTTCCTGCACAAGTTGAGGCCTCCTGATGGTTTGGACAAAAACAAGGTGAGAGCTCTAAAAATCAAAGAAATTAAGTATTGTATCATTGATCAGATTTTGTACTCGAAGGATCCTCTGGGATTTGTATTAAGGTGTTGAGACCCACAAGAATCCCAAAAGGCTATGATTGATTTTCATGAAAGCTCATGTGGGGGACATCATTTTTGGAGGACCACAACTTACAAGATCCTCAGAGCTGGGTACTTCTGGCCCAACATTTTCACTGATGTTTGCGCAAATATCAGAGCTTGCACCATGTGTCAAGGGTTTTCTAGAAAGAATAAACTCGGATATTTTCCATTGAAGCTTGTAACAATTTCTGGACCTTTTCAATAGTGGGGCCTTGACTTCATTGGAGAAGTACACCCAACCTGAAGTGGTCAACAGAGGTGGATTTTGATTGCCACTGATTAGTTTACCAAATGGATAGAATCCATCCCCACAAGGAGCACCTCCCACAAGGTAATGATAAATTTCATTGAAGACATCATGTCCAGATTTGGCTATCCAAGTAGGATCGTTACAGACAATGTTGCCTCCTTCAGGGCTGAGCCATTATTTAATTTCTGTGAGCAGTATGGGATTTCACTAGTCCATTCTACCCCCTACTACCCTCAGGGAAATGGCTTAGAATATTATTCTAACAAGATCCTCATAAATATCAATCAAGGATCTGTTAGAAGACAACAATAAATCCTGGGATTCAAAGTTGAAGTTTGCATTATGGGCTGACAGAGTTACCACAAAACGATCACTGGGCATTTCTCCTTTCCAGCTGGTGTATGGTGTTGAGGAAATTTTCCCTGCTCAACTTGATTTTCCTGTGGTGAAGATCCTCCAAGACTACCAAGGATAACCTGATGACATGGTCAGGAGGATACTGTAGCTAGTAGAAGTACAATATACCATGGAGGAACTTCTTAATGAAACACAGGACCATCAGCAGAAAATAAACGAGCCTTTGACAAGAGTGCACGCAAGGAAGATTTCATTTTGGGGGATTTGGTGCTCAAGTGGGATGCCCCCAAACAATACAAAGGAAAAAATGGAAAATTTGAAGCCTTTTGGATTGGTCCCTTCAAAATTTTTGAGATATTTCCATTAACACACAAAGTTGCAGAATTTGGAGGATTCTGAGGTTTTAGGTGTCCTGATCAATGGGAATTTTTTGAAGAAATATTTTGTTTAGTCTGTGACCGACGTTCCACCACTATAAACACCATCCCTATTTTGTTTTTATTTTTAGTTTTTCATTTTCAATAAGAGACCCCATAACCCAAATCTAAGGCACTGGAGCTACACATTCTTGGAAGCTCATAGGGAGCATTCCATCCCCTATGGAGCCAAATGTTATCACATGACCTTGTCAGAGTATTGTGGGTTTGCGTTTTCTACCTAAGTCTATAATTTCCCTGTATCTCTCCTTTTCACAGACCAAATCTTAAGTTTTCCCCCCTTTTCCTTGTAAATATTTCTTTGTTTTCCCTCAATCGTTTGAATGACCTGCTTTTCCTTCTTGTCTTACTCGAGATGTCTCTGCCCTAATATTTTATGTTTTCTCTAAGGTTGATCACTTTCCTCTTTGTCTCAATCACTCATCTCTTGTCTCTCCGAGCCCCCAACCATTTTTCATAATCTTTGTTTATACAGGTCAGAGCCACGGGCTTAAGGTGCAACCCTTAGAGCAACCCATTCCAGACTCGAATCAAGAAAACATGCAAGTTCATATTCCAACAATTGAGATTCCATGTGGGGTTCAGATCGATGGTTCGTGGGTGTTCGAAATATGAAAGTTGCTCAAAGATTAGCGCCAGAGAAAAATCTTGATATCAAAGGTTGAGAAAAGATTAAATCTGGGCCGTGGAGCTTATTAGGAGAGATCAACGGTGGAAAATTATTGTGGAAATCGGAAGTTCAAAATGTTGTTAAATTTGTTCGTCAAAGGTCCAAAGCGTTGAAGTCCCGAAGTGCCAAAGTATTGGGCCTAGGGTTACAGCCTGAGGTCACATGGGAGTGCCAAAAAATAAAGGTAAGTGCCCATCATGTGGAGCCGGTGATTTGGGGTTCTGTTGGCAGCCAATTCAATTTTTTCAATTTCCCTAAAAGCTGCCTACACCTATTGTCTCCTAAATGACAAAGTCACAGCCACATTTCGAACAGAAAACATTTTATTTATTGCGACAATTGAAATTCAGTTTCATTTCAGTTTTCACGACTGAAAGCGTGAAAACTCCTCCATCGTTATTTGGATTGTCATCATCTTCTCATTGATATTCCAAAAGGCACTTACCTTTGGTTTGCTATTAAGTGGCTGTAGTGGTTTTCTTTCAAACTATTTCCATTTATATACTCTCACTTTGATTGCGAGTTTTGATTTTATTTGATTAATAAGCCATTGAGCATGCAAATTTATTTGTTACATTTGATTCTATAAGGGTCGTGACTGATTTTGGTTTTATATGATCCTTATTGTTATGAGCTCTTGACTTATCGATTTTATAAGATCTTTTGTTACAATGTTTTATAAAACTTTGATTATATATTATGCTATGAGCGCATGATCAATATATGAGTATTCGATTTCATGTTGAATGACAAAGGTTTGAAGTTATGAAATCACGTTGGGTAAACTTTTGGTTTGATTTAATGGTCTGAACTTATGCACGATTGGATAAAAATTTAACTTTGGGTTTTGATTTTATGATTTGGATCATTACTTGGCGTATGTTTGTTTTATGGGTTTTGGTTTAATGGTTCTAAGTTATGCAATGGTGCACTGATATAATATATGGTATGGCAAGTTGATACAATGATCCACCGCCCAAAGTGTCGGTTTGGCCGATTCATATGGTTTAAACGATATTATGGTGGATGGAACAACACTATACTGTGCCATTATTATCCTGCATGGTGGTGGTAATCCCACCACCTTCGCACGCATACAATTAATCCATTCCCCTTTGAGATCTGCAACTGTTAACCGTAACGATTTTCGACTCTGTGTATTGTATTTTTGGATTCAAACCCTATTATGCACACAAGTCATGGCTCTAGTCGTAAGGGCCGAGCCCAACGGTTGCCAAGAATTACTCATGTTCGATGGTGCCTACAACGACCTGGAGAAGTTCGTATGGCTCCCGTTCATAAGAAAATTCAATGGTTATAACCCTAGCGTGGCTCGACAATTCGCGTTAACCTTCGATGGCTGCCGAGCCAAGGTTGGGGATGTGCAACCTGAAATTAATGAGCAATTTCTTAGCTCGACAACCAGTCTGCCTGCTATGGGACAAAAGTGGTCTAAAAATTGTAAAATGGAAGATGTCCCGTGGACATTGCTCTTCCAATCTCGAATGGTAGACTCCTGCGACAAAGGATTGCCTGCTAATATGTTAAAACAATGATGGCATGACCTGCTAATGATAATCAAGCAATTCATTACTTACGAGGGTAGGAACGGGTTCGTTTTATTGTATCACCTTCGTCTATTAATGGTTTTTATGGGTTTTGAACTCAATATGCCTCACTACCTTCATAGAAGTCTGTTTAAGATGGTGAAAAGGTACAAACGCAACCAGGCTGATACTAGCCTCTTCCATTTTGGGTTGATTAAAATGATTATGGTTTATGAGTTGGGGTTACATCGTGACTGTTGGGCTGATTTTCTCAGTCGTAATGGTTTTGAGGAATCAAGCCCACCACAGGTTGATAAACCTATGGTGAGCGAAGCAAGCTTACCCCCACTGTGCTTTACCATGTTTTGCTACCCAAATCTCTACCCGACTCACCTACGAATTTGCCCATGTCTGTGACCAAACAGGTTTAAATTACTAAACCCACAGCCAAAAATCCTAAAGCTAAATCTAATGAAAATTCTAAAGGTAAGAAAAACGCCCGGTTAATCTCTCGCATGGCGAGAAATAAACCGAAACCCTCTGTTAACCCTGAGCCTATCGTGGTCAGCGAGGATTCCGACTCGGAGGTTGAACATTTTCTTGCAGATGAGTATCCCTACTCAAAATGTCTATGTGACAAACCCCCTTACGACTTTGTCAAAAACTTACCACCTTGTTTGCAGAATGATCCCAATTTTCCTAGCATTGAAATGCCTCGTGAAACCCTCGGTGACTCGTCGAAACCCTCTCCTGCTCAACCGGCTGTTTCACCATGCGATTAGTGTGGCTTATGGTTGGAAAGATACTACCTAGATGTCCCTATGTTGCAATCTAGAATTCATGCTCTGGAAGATCAGGTGGAAAAACTCACCAGTCAGAATGCCAAGGTGCAACCCACTGACAAGAAGCAGCGAAAAACTGGTTCAATTTTGTTTAAGAATGTTGAGTCAGCTACAACATTCGTCAATTCAAAATTGGCGTAGCCTGAACAATCTCGCTAGTATGACCTTCACTCATTTATATGACATATTCATAAACTCTGTGTACATCATTGACCTGCTCTGTCACATAAGCATGCATTGTTGTATATAATTTCGTTTCGTAAATCGAATTTTGTTATCGTTAAGGTTTTAATTAGATTTGGTTTTGATTCTATTAATCATAATGTGGATTTGATTGTTTTAAAATCGGTTGCGATTGAATGTTCTGTTGCATCTATTATAAGACAAGTTGTTGTGCATTTCAAATTTTGAAACACAATCTATGTTGTGATCTGAATTGGTTATGATTCACATGATGGGCAAACGATAGTTATCTGTTACAATTTTTGTTTATGTATGACTTTGATCAACCTGAATACGGTTTGGATTATGTTTAAAAAAAGGTTTTGTTTTATCTTTACCCAAATCGTAAAATCGTAACAGTCATACAAGTCTCAGCCAGTCAATTCGTTGTGGCCGGTCGGCTCTATTCTCTTTTGAATTGGAATAATAATGGATATTCAGTTATGAATGGATTTGCAAAATGGAAACAATCATGCCCAGGATGACTCAAACCCAATTTTATTGGATTACTGCCCAGCTTATGATTATCAATGCTGTTGGATCTTGACTATGTAATGCCCAGCAATCAAAATCTATGTCGATTTTTGGTCAATACTGTTATGCATGTTTCGTTTTGAATATATCGTAACAACCTTCCATATTTGTATTTGATCACAACAGAATGAGTCTTATGCCTGCCTATCTTTACTGTTGATTAAAACAACACGAACTTATGTATATTGTTACAGCTGTAACAAATTTATTTTGTGTTCAATGGTATCGATTATAATTATGTTGTGGCAAATCATATCTTATATGATTACGATTCTGTTCGATTATGGTTTTATCGATTACGATTACATCGTATCTCATATGATTTGATTCACTGCTTAATTTCGTTTGATACGAAATAGGCCTGTCAAAGTTTGACCATGTTTTATGGTAATCAAAAACAGAGCATTCTTTACTCTGTTCCGATTGCATTCATTTTTTATATTGTTTAGTTTGAATGATAATTTCAATTGGATCATTAATAATTCATTTTTGATGATTATTAAAAGATGATTTTATTTGATTTTATTTGATTGCTATCTAGTCTGGTTTGCTATTTTTGACTAGCTACATAATCAGAAGATTCTGTAGCTAAGTCTGTAGAATCAATTTTTTATTGTTTTCTTAGTGAAATATCTTTCTAATTTGATATTTGTGTCCTATTGCAGGTAAATTCGAATTGGCAGTAGATATGATGAGAAGTTAGGGGATGTTTCACAGATTTCACTTGCATTTTATTTGCTTAGTTTAGGTGATTTTGGGATATCTCCCAGATTATGTAAAACTATTTGGTATTATCCACAAGGGAGTTTTACCTTGTGCACAGACTTATAAATACTTATGATTTTTGTAATAATCATCATCCTCATTCTTGGGAGAACAAGGATATGGATTTCTAATACAGACTGGAAAAAAATTGATGTTTTGTCATAGCTTTAGCTTCTCAATATATCAACATTTTGTTTCAAGTTTTGTATATCACTTTGTTTATGGTTTATGACTACTTTAGCTATCTAAATCAAATGAAAATGATATAATTTTGATCACTGTTATCCATATCTTGTTTCTTCCAAATAGATAAAATCCATAACAATTGTTAATTCATTTTGTGAATGATAGTTTTATCTTCTTCATAAATTGAATTGTTATATATAAGTTTTCTGCATAACAGGTTTCCCTTATTGCAGGAATTTATAATCATAAGATTGTTATAATCTCTTTTATGTCTTGTTTGTCCTGTAAAATACTTCAAGGAGAAACATAGCTGATCGTTTACGAAAAGCTTAAGGACTAAACGGTGTGAATTTCTTCCTCCAACCAGCTTAAGAAGTCATCTTACACAAGGCAGACTTGGAGCGTTTCCAGGTCAATTAGTCTGTTGTTTACTGTTTTCATTAAGTAGTTTAATATAGATATAAGTTCAATTAGATTTATATTAGATCATTTAATTTCAGTAAATATATTAGATTGTTTAATTTCAATAGTTTTTATTTCTTTTTTCATAAAATATAAAAATCAAAAAAGAGATTCCTGGTTGTCTTAGGGCGGAGAACGCACGAGTTTTGCAGGTTTTAATTAAATCTGTAGATTGTTTATAATGTACATTTGTGAATAAGCATTATTGTAGCTGATAATTAGATAGTTGATTTGAGTTATTATAATAGTAATTAGTAGATTGTATATAATAGTTAGGACAATTATATTAGTTTAATTAGTAGTTTTCTTAATTGGATTAGTAAGTTAGTTCCTTGTACTTTTAGTTAGTTTGTTTCATTAGTTTTATTTAGTGTTAGATTACTTAGCTCAGATCAATTATCTCTTTGGTTTTCTTGAAAGACCTTAGAGCGGCCAACGGAGCCATTAAACTCATCAGGGTGGTCCATTCCAAACGGCTTGGGTTATTTAGACAACCCCGGACCGATTCCACTCTCCCAGTTGACAGACGGTCAATTTCGCCCGTCAACAAATGGCACTAGAAGGAGGGCCAGAGCTTAATTAATGGCACGAGGTGGTCACAAGACACCTACCCCACCTAGTCACACACCTATAGTGACTAGAAGCCGTTCACAAGATAATATCCCCCCTCAAACAATAACTACTTCAACTGAAGATCCACAGATCACAGTTGAGCCAACAACCCCTAATCCTACAGGTGGTGATTTTCAAGAGATCATTCATCAATCTCTTATCAGAACACATAGTGCCTTAGCAAGTCTTAGGCAACCAAACCGCCCATGGGGTCAACCTTTAGACTTCTCTGATATCAGAGAACAGTTAGGTGACATAGACCTCACTGTGAATCCTACAGATCTAAACACAAATCCTACTACAGGAGGATTTGGGATACCTCCTTCACCACCTCCCTCATCTCCTTCTTCTTCTGGGGGAGATTCATGTTCTAATGAAGGTAAATCACCTTCTTGTCCCTCCACACCTACTACCCCAATGGAAAATCAGAACAACCCTGCTAGACCTTGGTTGGACCAGGATGCTGTAGCTGTACCTGGAGCCCAGCACCCTCTACCTAAGCACCCGGAGAAATGGCTTCCTAAGTTTGATCCTGATTCAAAACAGATAGTTGAAGATCATATCAAAAAATTTATGTTAGCCATCAGACTCCGTAACGTTGAACATGAAGATGTTGTCTGTAGATTGTTCCCTTACACCTTTGAGGGTAATGCATCCACTTGGTACTTTTCCCAACAGCCTCACACCATAGTGTCTTGGGAAAAGTTTGAGTCTTGCTTTTTGGAAAAATTCAGAGATGGAAAACCTCCTGAAGTCTTAGTCATGGATCTTTCAAACTTAAAAATGAATGCAAAAGAAAAAGTTAAAGATTTTAATCAAATATTTTTAACACTTAAAAATCGAATCCCTGCAGACTCTATGCCTGCGGAGAGTCTTGTAATAGCTTACTACACTAAAGCTCTACATCAAAGTATAGCTATTTGGGTGAAAAGATCTAAAAAGGCCACATTGTTAGAAGCCTTTGAAGAGGCTACGCAAATTGAAAAGGACATTCTTAGTCTTAAAGATTCTTCTAGCAATGAAACTGAGACTATTTCTTCTTCCAAAAAGAAGATTGAAATTCTCCCCAGACCCACACAGAACAAAACACAACCCGAAAAATCTGATTTGGAAAACTTAACCAAAGTTGTACAAAAACTATCTAATCAAGTTATTGATTTAAAAAGGTCAACCGAGGAAGCCTCTTCGAGTAAAGGGCCCTACAAACCCCCTTTCCGAAAGCCTTTTCCCCCAAACCGGCCTAATCCAAAACCTGAAGGCTTGAACCTAGAAAGTTTGCAATATGCTCTACAGACAATTCTAGGAGCCCAAGATGACTTGATCCCTCCTGACATTCCTCAAGAGGAAGTCGAGCAAGAAACAGCTCAAGAAGAAGAGTCTTCTCCAAATATCTTTGGACATTTCTCGGATAGTATCTTTCAAGCCAACTTCTAGACTGTTCACCCTTATAACACTAGGAGTAAGACAGTAAGTAAACCTCCTGCCGAAAAAACTACAACTTCCCCCCCAAAACCATCTAAATTAGTAGAAACTAAACAAAGTTATGCTAGCCCTAAATTAGATTATGATGTTGTTGAAGATCTTAAAAAATTACAGGCTAACATTTCTATTTATGAATTGTTGAAATTTTCATTTTTGTTACAGAAGATGTTGCAAAATATTTTAGACAATGGAAAGAATGGTAATTCAAATGGTAATAAGGTTGTGCAAAGAAAAGTTCCGTAGAAGACTTCCACAAAAAATAATCATGATCCTCAAGATAAAGGAAGCCTTCCTGTACCTCCTGTAAATAGTGTAAATAATAATGTGAATAATGTAGATAAAGTAGCATTAGAAAATGCGAGTAAGAAACCACAAGCTACAACTCTAAGTACTCGCAAGAATGTTCCTCCTTTTCTTTTAACTTTTGAAATCTTCAACAGAAATGTGCATAATTGTATGGTTGAATCAGGAGCATTGTCAAATGTGATGCCTTGGTTAGTCTTCCAAAAGATTAACGCCGAAGTAGAACCATATTCTTTGAAAATAATATAGCTTGATCGAACAGATGTTAAAGTTATAGGCGAACTGAAAAATGTATTGATTAGGTTATCGTCTAACCCAAAGGTTCATCAGGTTATTGATATAATTGTGGTGGATATTCTAGAAGTGTATGGTATGTTTTTGAGCAGGGACTAGTCGGAGCAGCTACATGGTTACTTCCCAACAGACTGGTCTCACTTATGGCTTCCAGAAAATGGCAAGCCCAACAAGATCAGAGTGAATCGTGAGCGTTACCTCAAGTTCACAGTAATAGACTTGAATGACCCCAATGAACCATATACACCTCTTCCAGATTCACCTGAAGTCCAAGGAATGGACACCTTCTTCGGAAACTTCATAGCTGAAGTTTCACCTATCAAAAATCCAGAACAGCAATCCGAGATCTTAGCATGTACGCAAACAACAGCTTCTATCCAACAATCTGGTGAGCCCGATGAAAATCAAATTTGGTCTTTATATTTCAATGGTTCCAAGTATAAAGAAGGAGATGGTTCAGGCTGCATCATTATCGATCCGGCAGGTAACAAAACATTATTGGCTTGTAGGCTATAATTTGAATGTACTAACAATATTGCAGAATATGAGGCTTTATTACAAGGTCTCAAAAAATCCTTGGACATGAACATTCAAAATCTAGTTGTATTCGGTGACTCTGAGATTGTGGTTAGGCAGGTGAGAAATTTTATACATTGTCTTACCCCGCATCTCAAATGTTACCAGTCTGAGGTATGGAGTTTAATAAGCAATTTTTCTGCTTTTAATATAAATTCCATTCCTAGATCAAATAATACTGAAGCAGATCTACTTGCTAATGTTGCATGTAAACTTCTCCCTGCAGAAGGCTTATATTCAAACGCATTCTCCGTGGAGCTATTATTTTGACCATCTGTTCCTAACAATATCATGAACTGGAGAGTGTTTGATGATGATCAACAAATCATTAACTTTCTGCACATGGAGGAAACCTTTCAAGACACTGTGATAGATGAACAAACACACGATGACAATTTGCATGACTTTACGGTAATACCTAATCTGAAATCTCCTGAAGCTCTATCAGACATGGTAAATTCCTTACCCAAATCTGTTGTTAGACTAGAAAAGTTTTATGATTTTGAATACAAATTTAAAAAGACGGTCAATTGTAAAACCAACAGTTCCTCATTGTCTTATGAAAAAGTCAATTTAGGGACTAGTGAAAATCCTCAATGTATCAACTTAGGCTTGGGATGTTCTAAACAAGAAAAAGCTACTTTTGTTAAATTATTTAAAGAATTCAAGGATGTCTTTTCTTGGACTTATGATGATCTTAAGACATTCGATCCTAATATTATACAACATGTCATCCCAATGAAGCCTCAAACCTTGCCCTTCCAGCAGAAACTGAGGAAAATGCATCCTAAACTAGAACCGACCGTACAAAAAGAATTAAATAAACTCCTAAGTGCTAAAATAATTTTTCCTGTTAGACACACTCAATGGGTGTCCAACCTCGTCTCAGTGCGGAAGAAAAACGGGGAAATTCGACTTTGTGTCGATTTTCGAAACCTCAACAAAGCGTCTGATAAAGATAATTATTTTGTCCCTCCCATGGAACAGATTCTTCAACAAGTATCTGGTTCCGAGAGGCTATCTTTACTAGATGGTTTCTCTGGATACAACCAAGTCTTGATGTCTCCATCAGACCAACTGAAAACTACCTTCCGTACCCCGTGGGGAACTTATGCTTATCGCAAAATGCCCTTTGGATTGATTAATGCCGGTACTACCTTTCAGAGAGCAATGGATATTTCTTTCCGAGGCTTGATCAATCACTCCGTAGTAGTCTACTTAGATGATGTGACCGTTTATTCCAAAAAAAATAAGATCATCTAGCTCACTTGTGGGTCGTTCTGCTACGATGTCGTAAATACGACATCTCCTTGAATCCCAAGAAATCCATCTTTGCAGTGGAACAGGGTAAATTACTAGGATTCATTGTGTCTAGTGATGGAATGATTATTGACCCCGAGAGGACCCAAGTCATCGCTAAACTTCCCCCACCTACCTCCAAAAAATCCATGCAGTCTTTCCTAGGCCA
>ML781927.1:626886-658408 GCA_009831015.1 Picea engelmannii | reverse complement strand
CTATTCCCCCATTTCTCCAACATAGAAGCTCTCATCTCCCGTTTTCCAACCACGCATGGCTCTCTACATCTTTTCTTTTCTCGAGCATAGCCTCACGTTTTTCCAACCCTCTGGCAATGCATGGCATCCCTTTACATAACGTTTCCCCCCTATGGCAATGCGTGGCTTTGCCCTAGGTGAATAAGGAGTTACAAAAACGGTTTCAGGAGTACCACCGGGGAATGAGACACGTTTTCAGATCTCTGGCAATGCATGGCATCTTTTACAGAACGTTCCAGATCTCTGGCAATGTTACATATGTTTCTAGCTCTCTCTGGCAATGTTACACCACATTTTAGATCTCTGGCAATGTTACATAACGTTTCCAGCTCTCTCTGGCAATGTTACATAACGTTTCTGACCTCTGGCAGTCGTGGCTTTGCGCCCTAGAAGTTATAAAACGGTTTCCCTGCATTATGCACGAATTTAAATACTTTGATGCCAGCTATTGGGTTTTTCCAGCTATGAGCACTCTGTTTAGCTTATCTTGGCATTTTTCATATTTCCCAATAACCCCATAAACTGAAGTAAATGATGACTTTAACCATTTTCACATCTTGAATAATATTTCCGAAAGCATTCCCAAATAAAACACAAACATACCCTGGTCCTCCACTAGCACCACCAAGGTTAACAATAACCCCATGTCTTTTTGCAAACAACTTCAACAACACCACTTGGTAACTTTGCCCAGATTTGTCCACTGATTGAAATAGTTGTGCTCCAAGGCCCTTGACTTTAGAAGGATATGCTATCTATCCAATTTGCCAGCCCATCATAAAATAATCATAAGTATTATCCTCTATAAGCCAACACCCTGCATTCGTGCAAAGTTCAACTATTCTCTGCAGAAGAGGATTATTGTTGCATTTATAGTTGAATTCTTCGCTCATTTGTGGCTTTGGAAGCAATTCATGGTTTCTGTATATAATGGAACATATAGGTGTAACAGAGTATGAATGGCACAAAAAGAATGCCATTCTCTGCAGAAGTTCAGCTATTCTCTGCAGAAGAGGATTATTGTTGCATTTATAGTTGAATTATTCGCTCATTTGTGGCTTTGGAAGCACTTCATGGTTTCTGTATATAATGGAACATATAGGTGTAACAGAGTATGAATGGCACAGAAAGAATGCCATTTTCTTAACAAAAGTCTTCAGGAGAGTAGACAATGTCTTCAAGAACCAGCAAGAAAATGTTATAAATCTGGAGCCCAACATTGACCCTGCCAAGAGAAGAGCTTTGAGACTAAAGTCTGCCTCCTTTCATCTAGTTAACGGTATATTGTTTCGTCAGAATTTTGATGGCGTACTAATGCGTTGTCTTGAAAAAGACGAAGCACAAAGAGTCTTGCTTGAGTTGCATGTAGGAGAAGTTGGTGGTCACTTCGGTGGCGATACCACTGCTCATAAGGTTTTAAGAGCTGGTTATTACTGGCCAACACTGTTTAGAGACGCCCATGCCTTATGCCGTAAATGTATTATTTGTCAGAAAGCATCAGGGCGATTGCAAAAACCAGCCTTCCCCTTGCAACCCGTTTCAGTCGATTCTCCTTTCCAGCAATGGGGCCTTGATATCATTGGTCCTATTAACCATCCATCCTCAAAACATCACAAGTATATTGTGACAACCACTGATTACTTTTCTCGATGTTCTGAAGCCGCTGCGCTAAGAACTCTTAACACAAGTCAGGTGATCGCGTTTCTAAACTCGAATATCATCACCCGTTTTGGTATCCCTGATTGTCTAGTCTTTGATAACGCTTCATACTTTTTCTCTCTTGAAATGAGTGAGTTCTCCTTAGACAAGGGAATAAAGCTGAAGTATTCTACGAGTTACTACCCCCAGGGTAATGGCTTAGCAGAATCAACAAAAAAGAACTTGATCAAGATTATCAAGAGAACCGTGGCTGAAAATCACAAGAACTGGCACAACGCACTACTTAATGCACTGTGGGATGATAGGGTAACACCCAAAGACGCTATAGGTAATTCCCCCTTTTTTCTCGTTTATGGCAGAGAATCCATTCTGCCACCTCATATTCTTCTTCCTTCGCTTCAATTGTCACAAAAAGTTCAAGAAGAAGAATGCCCCCCTTTAGAAAGCCGTATTAACGCTTTGATGAAGTTAGAAGAAGTAAGAACCCAAGCCAAGTGTAAACTAGATCAACATCAACAACTGATTAAAAGCTGGTTTGATTCTAATTCCGCT
This sequence comes from Picea engelmannii, assembly GCA_009831015.1. Lineage (NCBI taxonomy): Eukaryota > Viridiplantae > Streptophyta > Pinopsida > Pinales > Pinaceae > Picea > Picea engelmannii. The sequence goes on along the minus strand of ML781927.1, from coordinate 656,158 downwards.
TCTGATAGAAATTTTGAAGTAGGCGATCTCGTCTTAAAGTGGGACAAACCGCACGAAGGGAAGGGTGAACACACCAAATTTCAAAGTTTGTGGCTTGGGCCATTTTTTATTGCTGAAAAGTTGGGTCCTAGTTCCTTTCGTTTGCAGAATATTGAAGGGTAGCTTGACACCTACCTGGTGAATGGCCAAGCCCTGAAAAGATACTTTGCTTGATTTCTATCCTTGTATATCATGTAAATATTTCTTTTTGCTTTATTTTTGTTTTTTATTTTGATTTGAATGATCAGTTTTGTGTGTTGTGAAACATATGAATGCCTGTATACTGAGCCATTCAGACAAAGACTATAAGGAAATTTCTTCACTAAAATAACTTCTGAAAGATTGTACATACATCAGTGATATATTTCTGAAAATGATATTGGAAAATGTTGTTTGAAAGAAGTTTACTATTTTCAATCTCTGAGTGAAGTTTGTCATGATCATCTTTATCTTTTTACGCTGTCCCTTTTCCATAAAGGAATGACTCAAAAGTATGTCTCCCCGTCACAGCAAGTTGTTTTAGAAATAAAATATTTATGGATCTGAATAAAGGACAGTATTAAAAAAATTCTGATGAGGTCTAAAAAATATGATAAAATATCAAGATTTTTCAGCGTCACCCTGCTCAGCTATCCTCAAAAGAAAAACAAAATAAAAATATTAATAGGAGCTGTGGGAAGTGTTTGTAAACCCACCGGGATACTGAACAGGTCCGCTGGCAGCAGGTAAATGCAAGCATGGCGCCAAGACAACTTCGTCGGGGTACTGAACAGGCCTGCTGGCAACGAAGCAATGTCTGGTAAATGAAAATCTGTAAAATTATAAGTAACCTCTTTAAAAAGTCATTTACTCTAATCTAGAACTTCTTGATAGGATACAGACATCCGAGTGGGTTAAATGGAAACCCTGTCGAGGCTATGGATGCCTACTGGTAGCAGTGGCCATGCCAACAGTATTGAATATTTTATCATAAAAATCATGACTTGCTGATCTTAAAGACTGTTATTGGTTTGCGTCTTTTGAAACATCACTGAAAAAGATAGTAAATGATGATGTTGGTACGATTTTCTGGTTGTTGTTTTAAGTCGAATTTTTCTTTGTTGTCCTGATCTAAATTCATTTTTTTTTACAGAGATAATTGCTTCTCCCAGTGTGTCGCCATTGTTGGCAGCCAATTCAATTTTTTCAATTGCCCTAAAAGCTGCCTACACCTATTGTCTCCTAAATGACAAAGTCACCGTCGCATTTCGAACATAAGACATTTTATTTATTACGACAATTGCAATTCGGTTTCGTTTCAGTTTTCACGACTGAAAGCGTGAAAACTCCTCCATCGTTATTTGGATTGTCATCATCTTCTCATTGATATTCCGAAAGGCACTTACCTTTGGTTTGCTATTAAGTGGCTGTAGTGGTTTTCTTTCAAACTATTTCCATTTATATACTCTCACTTTGATTGCGAGTTTTGATTTTATTTGATTAATAAGCCATTGAGCATGCAAATTTATTTGTTACATTTGATTCTATAAGGGTCGTGACTGATTTTGGTTTTATATGATCCTTATTGTTATGAGCTCTTGACTTATCGATTTTATAAGATCTTTTGTTACAATGTTTTATAAAACTTTGATTATATATTATGCTATGAGCGCATGATCAATATATGAGTATTCGATTTCATGTTGAATGACAAAGGTTTGAAGTTATGAAATCACGTTGGGTAAACTTTTGGTTTGATTTAATGGTCTGAACTTATGCACGATTGGATAAACATTTAACTTTGGATTTTGATTTTATGATTTGGATCATTACTTGGCGTATGTTTGTTTTATGGGTTTTGGTTTAATGGTTCTAAGTTATGCAATGGCGCACTGATATAATATATGGTATGGCAAGTTGATACAATGATCCACCGCCCAAAGTGTCGGTTTGGCCGATTCATATGGTTTAAACGATATTATGGTGGATGGAACAGCACTGTACTGTGCCATTATTATCCTGCATGGCGGTGGTAATCCCACCACCTTCGCATTCATACAATTAATCCATTCCCCTTTGAGCGTTGCAGCTGTTAACCGTAACGATTTTCGACTCTGTGTATTGTATTTTTGGATTCAAACCCTACTATGCACACAAGTCATGGCTCCAGTCGTAAGGGCCGAGCCCAACGATTGCCAAGAATTACTCATGTTCGATGGCGCCTACAACGACCTGGAGAAGTTCGGATGGCTCCTGTTCATAAGAAAATTCAATGGTTATAACCCTAGTGTGGCTCGGCAATTTGCGTTAACCTTCGATGGCTGTCGAGCCAAGGTTGGGGATGTGCAACTTGAAATTAATGAGCAATTTCTTAGCTCGACAACTAGTCTGCCTGCTACGGGACAGAAGTGGTCTAAAAATTGTAAAATGGAAGATGTCTCGTGGACATTTCTCTTCCAGTCTCGAATGGTAGACTCCTGCGACAAAGGATTGCCTGCAAATATGTTAAAACAACAATGGCATGACCTGCTAATGATAATCAAGCAATTCATTACTTGTGAGGGCAGGTACGGGTTCGTTTTCTTGTATCACCTTCGTCTATTGATGGTTTTTATGGGTTTTGAACTCAATATGCCTCACTACCTTCATAGAATCCTGTTTAAGATGGCGAAAAGGTACAAACGCAACCAGGCCGATAACAACCTCTTCCATTTTGGGTTGATTAAAATGATTATGGTTTATGAGTTGGGGTTACGTCGTGACTGTTGGGTTGATTTTCTCAGTCGTAATGGTTTTGAGGACTCAAGCCCACCACAGGTTGATAAACCTGTGGTGAGCGAAAGCAAGCTTACCCCCCCTGTGCCTTACCATGTTTTGCTACCCGAATCACCTACGAATTTTCCCATGTCTGTGACCAAACAGGTCGAAATTTCTAAACTCATAGCCAAAAAGCCTAAAGCTAAATCTAATGCAAATTCTAAAGGTAAGAAAAACGCTCGGTTAATCTCTCGCATGACGAGAAATAAACCGAAACCCTCTGTTAACCCTGATCCTATCGTGGTCAGCGAGGATTCCGACTCGGAGGTTGAACGTTTTCTTGCAGATGAGTATCCCTACTCAAAAGGTCTATGTGACAAACCCCCTTACGACTTTGTCAAAAACTTACCACCTTGTTTGCAAAATGATCCCAATTTTCCTGGCATTGAAATGCCTCGTGAAACCCTCGGTGACTCGTCGAAACCCTCTCCTGCTCAACCAACGGTTTCACCATGTGATCAGTGTGGCTTATGGTTGGAAAGATACTACCTAGATGTCCCTATGTTGCAATCCAGAATTCATGCTCTGGAAGATCAGGTGGAAAAACTCACCAGTCAGAATGCCAAGGTGCAACCCACTGACAAGAAGCAGCGAAAAACTGGTTCAATTCTATTTAAGAATGTTGATTCAGCTACAACATTCGTCAATTCAAAATTGGCGTAGCCCGAACAATCTCGCTGGTATGACCTTCACCCATTTATATGACATATTCATAAACTCTGTGTACATCATTGACATGCTCTGTCACATAAGCATGCATTGTTGTATATAATTTCGTTTGGTAAATCGAATTTTGTTATCGTTAAGGTTTTAATTAGATTTGGTTTTGATTCTATTAATCATAATGTGGATTTGATTGTTTTAAAATCGGTTGCGATTGAATGTTCTGTTGCATCTATTATAAGACAAGCTATTGTGCATTTCAAATTTTGAAACACGATCTATGTTGCGATCCGAATTGGTTATGATTCACATGATGGGCAAACGATAGTTATTTGTTACAATTTTTTTTTAAGTATGACTTTGATCAGCCCGAATACAGTTTGGATTATGTTTAAAAAAAGGTTTTGTTTTATCTTTACCCAAATCGTAAAATCGTAACAGTCATACAAGTCTCAGCCAGTCAATTCGTTGTGGCCGGTCAGCTCTGTTCTCTTTTGAATTGGAATAATAATGGATATTCAGTTACGAATGGATTTTCAAAATGGAAACAATCATGCCCAGGATGACTCAAACCCGATTTTATTGGATTACTGCCCAGCTTATGATTATCAATGTTGTTGGATCTTGACTATGTAATTCCCAGCAATCAAAATCTATGGCGATTTTTGGTCAATACTGTTACGCATGTTTCATTTTGAATATATCGTAATAGCCTTCCATATTGGTATTTGATCACAACAAAATGAGTCTTATGCCTGCCTATCTTTACTATTGATTAAAACGACACGAACTTATGTATATTGTTACAGCTGTAACAAATTTATTTTGTGTTCAATGGTATCGATTATAATTATGTTGTGGCAAATCATATCTTATATGATTACGATTCTGTTCGATTATGGTTTTATCGATTATGATTACATCGTATCTCATATGATTTGATTCACTGCTTAATTTCGTTTGATACGAAACAGGCCTGTCAAAGTTTGACCATGTTTTATGGTAACCAAAAACAGAGCATTCTTTACTCTGTTCCGATTGCATTCATTTTTTATATTGTTTAGTTTGAATGATAATTTCAATTGGATCATTAATAATTCGTTTTTGATGATTATTAAAAGATGATTGGATTTTATTTTATTTGATTGCTATCTGGTCCTGTTTGCTATTTTTGACTAGCTACAGAATCAAAAGATTCTGTAGCTAAGTCTGTAGAATCAATTTTTTTATTGTTTTCTTAGTGATATATCTTTCTAATTTGATATTTGTGTCCTATTGCAGGTAAATTCGAATTGGCAATAGATATAATGAGCAGTTAGAGGATGTTTCACAGATTTCACTTGCATTTTATTTGCTTAGTTTAGGTGATTTTGGGATATCTCCCAGATTATGTAAAACTATTTGGTATTATCCACAAGGGAGTTTTACCTTGTGGACAGACTTATAAATACTTATGATTTTTATAATAATCATCATCCTCATTCGTGGGAGAACAAAGATATGGAGTTCTAATACAGACTAGAGCAGAATTGATGTTTTTTCATAGCTTTAGCTTCTCAATATATCAACATTTTGTTTCAAGTTTTGTATATCACTTTGTTTATGGTTTATGACTACTTTAGCTATCTAAATCAAATGCAAATGATATAATTTTGATCACTGTTATCCATATCTTGTCTCTTCCAAATACATAAAATCCATAACAATTGTTAATTCATTTTGTGAATGATATTTTTATCTTCTTCATAAATTGAATTGTTATATATAAGTTTTCTGCATAACAGGTTTCCCTTATTGCAGGAATTTATAATCATAAGATTGTTATAATCTCTTTTATGTCTTATTTGTCCTGTAAAATACTTCAAGGAGAAGCATAGCTGATCGTTTACGAAAAGCTTAAGGACTAAATGGTGCGAATTTCTTCCTCCAACCAGCTTAAGAAGTCATCTTACACAGGGCAGACTTGGAGGGTTTCCAGGTCAATTAGTCTGTTGTTTACTGTTTTCATTAAGTAGTTTAATATAGATATAAGTTCAATTAGATTTATATTAGATCGTTTAATTTCAGTAAATATATTAGATTGTTTAATTTCAGTAGTTTTTATTTCTTTTTCATAAAATATAAAAATCAAAAAAGAGATTCCTGGTTGTCTTAGGGCGGAGAACGCACGAGTTTTGCAGGTTTTAATTAAATCTGTAGATTGTTTATAATGTACATTTGTGAATAAGAAGTATTTTAGTTGATAATTAGATAGTTGATTTGAGTTATTATAATAGTAATTAGTAGATTGTATATAATAGTTAGGATAGTTATATTAGTTTAATTAGTAGTTTTCTTAATTGGATTAGTAAGTTAGTTCCTTGTACTTTTAGTTAGTTTGTTTCATTAGTTTTATTTAGTGTTAGATTACTTAGCTCAGATAAATTCTCTCTTTGGTTTTCTTGAAAGACCTTAGAGCGGCCAACAGAGCTGTTAAACTCGTCAGGGTGGTCCATTCCAAACGGTTTGGGTTATTTAGACAACCCCGAACCGGTTCCACTCTCCCAGTTGACGGACGGTCAATTTCGCCCGTCAACAAGTTCCAATGAAAAAAACATAGCCATTGGATGCATATTAGATCTGACTGTTGATCTGAGAGGAGATATTTCGTCAATCATGCATAGGGGAATCTATTTTCACATAGTATGAAAATCCTCGAAAGGAGAAATGCTGAAACACCCTTTGGAAATAAGCACCAGGTCATGGCCCAAGGTCACATGGAGGAAAGGGTGAAAAATTCCCAAGGTCTGTACCAAAGACCAAAAATGACCGCATTCGTCACATAGTGAAGCCATCAAAGTTTCAAGATTTCCAAGTGAACTTAAAGGGCTGCTAGTAGTGCATGATAGTTCATTGGGCGTTAAGACTCATCCCCTTCCCGATGAAGGTAGTTAATGAAAATGGAGTGGTGGTTGAAACCTCATTTCACTCCATAAATAGAAAGCATGGAAGAACTTGTCGTGGAGGCAGACTGTCAGTTTGAAGTTTCCCAAGGACATCTTTTCATGCAAGCCCATGCTGATTAGAGCTCGTGTTTTGATATTTCATTAGGGTTGTCAACTGGTTGAGAAAAGATCCCTATTATGTAATGTTTTGATGCCAGAACTATTCTCTGGTTATGTATCAAATTTTAGACTTTCATTTTAATAGAAGTCATCTTCTTTTCATATCTTTGTAAAAAATGTGCTAAAACAATCAGGCATGGAGGATCCAGTTGAGGTTTTTTATGTTTTTGTAATGTAGGTTTGATTACAATGGTATCGTGACCAGTTTTAGTTAGCTCTCTTGTTATCATTTTCCCTCTTACAATGAATGCATCGAGCATGGAGGATCCAATCGAGTTGTTGTAGCTACATTGTGATGCAAGTTTGATCATTGTGTTGTTGTGACTGTGTTGTTTGGACATATTTCAGTGTGTGAATCTTGATCTCAAGTGTGATCTTGAGTCTGATTTTTTCTTCTCCAAGATGCTTGAAAGCCTGATGCCCATGGAATTCTTGTTCACCTTTCTCACTAAGTCTTCCCTCTGCTCACAATTAAACTCAATTTACTGACTGAAGTTAAGGTGGCCCTCACTTCCTTATGCATTTCTTTTCTAGTTCTATGTTGAAACATCATTTATATTTTGAGTTTTGTCCATTGAACTCCACTTACATAAATCAAACATCCACCAAACATTCTGATGGGTACTGGGCTTATCCTCTCACAATATGAGGGTGACTCTCAGTGTCAACAACTTGTATGGCACATAACTAGAGAGATATAGATACATTTGGTTAAGGGATATGTATGAGGATGTATACACAATGACATGTTGCAAGTTGAGTTAACAAGAGGAAATAGAGTGTCTGAGTTTTAGGAAAACTGGAAAACCCTTATTTGAGAAGGCATATGTAGGTTGTAGTATATACAATCTGCATATATACGCGGGCTGCAGTACATATAGGTCATGTACATATGTGAGCTGCAACACAGATAGGTCACATACCTGTTGGGTTTTGATTGGTATAGGATGCATACAGGTACATGTTGGTTACAGGAAGTTGGCACATATTGGTTACAAGTGGTTGGCTCATATTGGTACAAGTTTACAATAGTATATCTCATAGTGACAGTGTGATAGTGGCTTCATCATATTACTTATATTTCAGGGCAGCAGGATGGGGTAAGGAGATGTGGTTGTAGCCACCTTTCGATTGTATCCAGAGAACATATGGGGTTGTAGCCTCCTTCTGGTTGTAGACATTGAATTGGGGAGTTATATCTTCCCTCAGGTTGTAGCCTGAAAATATAGGGGGTTGAAAGGAATTTGGTTCTTCTAATGAATGTAATTCTTAAATACATATACGAAAAATCATTCTGTGGTTTTCTCCTGCATTGGGTTTCCATGTAAAATACTATTGTACTATGTATGTGTATGATTGTTCATTGTTCATGGTTTATTTAATCTTCACTTATTGAATGATAATTCTATATTGATCATAAATATAAATACCACTTTCATACTGTGGTTAAAAGGATTAAAAATCTCTATCACTGATTCATCCCCCCCTCTCAGTAATCCAACATAAAAAATGTTGAATAACTAGGTGGTTGAAAACTCAAATGGAACGAATAAGTCAAATCACCAAATACTCATCTCACAAAAAATAATCCAAAAGAATTGATAATAAGAAGCACGTAAAATCAAAATCCTAACAATGGAAACCATAAAATCATCCTCTCAAATAAAATAAGACAAAATCAAAAGCAATTGGAAGTAGTGTTTTCCAAGATTCCAATGGGGGCCCCTTTATTTGTTTTGTAAAAATTAAGGGGATTTGTGGAGACCTCAATAGGAGGAAAGCATAACAGAGGAGGAGAAATAAGATAGAAAGTGGTGAAATATGAGTGATCATAATCAAAATGAAGAGGAAGGAGATCACACTAGGAGGATATGTGAGAGAGAGTGTTGTGGTAGAGAAAAACATAGAAGGAGATAGGTCGTCGAAGAGATGCAGCGTGAGGAGTAGGGTGTTAAGTGAGGATACCTAGAGTAGTGGTAGTAGGGTTAGGGAAGATGAAGTTTGATTCCCTTGGTTGTTTATATATGTGTTAACTTCAAAGGAATATGAGGTAAAGAGTAGAGGTGTTTACATAGGGGAAGATGTCGAATAATCTCTCCAAGAAGGAGGAGAGGCCTTGGCTATAGTGAATGGTGTTGCACGAATATAGGTAGGAAGCTCTCTAGAATCCCTCACTGGAGATGATGAGAGAATATAGAGGAAACCCCTCTTTGAACCAACCCCCTTTTGCATTTTCAACCAAGAAGAAAGAACAACCAACAAAGTTGAGATAGGAGTAGAAGAAGAATAAAGGATATAAGTGAATAAGAAGATGAAGTCAAGAATACCTTGTAGGGAAGAGTATCAGTACCAATATCACCAACAACTAGCAGTCAATTGGGAGGACACTACACTAGGTTGAGAATGGAAAATCAAGACAAAATACTAGAGATACATGTATTCCATGGGATTAGTAAGGATGATGAAGTGGATAAGTGGTTGATGTGTGAGGCTATCTGGTCTGTGAATGGGATCATAGATGAATAATTGAATATCACACAGCTAGAGACCACTTTTAGGGATAGAGCTTTGACATGGTACATTAATTACAAGGCAACTTCAACAACGATACAGATGAGGTCCTTGAAAAAATTTAAGAGAGATATTCTTAGGGAGTTTCAAAATCCTAAATCAGAATTATAATGCATCACTCAAATCAAAGAGATCAATCATAAAAATGGAGCAACTATATGGGATTATGACCAATGGTCAAGGTATTGTTGGATTGGTTAACCTTCCAGATCCAATATGTTCAACATAGGGAGTGGTTCATTGGAGGACTACTTCCCCATATCCGAGTCTCACTCACCCAATAGAAGGTGACTTCTCATGCAGAGGCAGTGGAGATTGTGATGTTCCTAGAAGCTATTCCAGGAGGTGGTGATACATCATCAGTATTGTCGCATGTGTAATCACAACTTGTGAATATTACAATGCAATTGTAAGATATGGCAAAAACAAAAGTGGTGCATGAACACATATGCTGTACTACATGCTGGAAGGTCACTAGAGGGATGGATTCCCTACATTGGGAAACTACTTGGAGATGGGTGCACCGAATCCATTTCTGACTGGGCCTTAGACCGAGTGGTGAGATATTTAAAAATAGTGGGGGTACTAAGAGACTATGCATACTCTATTTTTCAAGTTCTGCAAATCCATGGGGCACGATGTGAACAATTTCTGATCACTTCAGTTAATGTAGGAACACATTGATGATGCCTTCTAGGTCCAGGAATAACATAAAGGTGGAGATCATAGAGACACAGATAGAGATGGATACCAAGGAGGTCTAAGAGGTGGATATGAATGAGGTAGAGGATGAGGAGGTGGAGGAGGTGGAGAAATACCACACAATTGTTTTAATTATGGTGGGGTGGGACATGTTTTGATATTTTGTACCAAACTTAGTGCTCTCAATGGGTGTTTCTACAACACAAAACATTCCACTAAATATTTCCCTGATTTTTTTGAATAAGTGGGAAGATAAGAAGGTGCACTACAACATGGTAATTTCGGAGCCATGTGGGAATAAAAAGAAAGATGAAGAATTTTATGTGCAAGTGGTAACTTGAGGAGGAATTAAAATAAGAATAAGCTTAGATCATGGAGAAAGCATGGGCCAAAAAGCATAAGGCAAGATCAGAAAAGTGGTGCAAGACCCTCCTATATTTGACACTGCACAGAAGAAGCAGTTTTTACCTGATAGGTAAAGGGATATAGAGTAGGAGAGAGCACATGAAGAACTACATCAAGAGACACAAAGGTCGTTAGAGGAATCTCAGGTGCAGGAGGAAGTATAGTGCACAACACAATGATATTGAGATGAGGCTCGTTCCCATGAAGAATTGCATTATGCAACATAGAAATCATTGGAGGATGTTGGAAATATAAATGAGAGGGGGGGTGAATCAATTATGTATATAATCTTGAAACTTTTCCTGTTTTTTTTATTCTTTCTAGATCGTTATTTAATGTGTTGTTGATAACTTAAAATGTATATATATACAATGATCAATCACACAGAATACACAGAGACACTGTTTTTCCTGAGGAAACCCACAAAGGGTGAAAACCTCTTCTTCTTAGGATGTCAATCAAGCTCCAAATTTCATGTACATCACAACCTTTGAGCTCCAACTCAAATATGAGGCTACAACCTCTGATATCAACCTACAACTTGCAGAGAGAACCAACTCTCATATTTATCTAGCACCAACTAGATGGAAGAACCAACTCCTGGGTTTCTCTAGCACCCACTAGATGGAAGCACCAACTCCCAGAATAACTTCTAGCACCAACTATAATTTAGAGGACTGCAATCCTCTCTAGCACCACCTTATAACCCTGAATGAATCTTACAAAAATTTACTTACTTTCTCTATCTCTGATATGGTCTGTTACAACTCCATGTCTCCTCTACCTTCTTCAGCTTCTGTACTATGTTTTTCTTCTTCATCGTTCAACTTCTATGCTCTGCTCTTTTTCCTCCCACGCTCAACACAACATACTGTTCAACTTCTCTTCTTCTTTTTCTGCTATGTGTTGCCTCTGCATCCTCTTCAATGTGCCACAGATCTCCCCTTCAGATTATGCACTGCGTCTCATCCTACCCACATGCATCACTCTCTGAGAGACACACCATCCTTCTCTATTCTGCATGTATTTCACACGTCGAATCGTCTGCCTGATCATCATGCAAACTCTTCATTTTCTCTAGTCGTTATTCAAGGTACTTTATCTTCTCTAGACATTATCCTGAGAAACTTTTTCTTCTTTGTTAGTCAAAATTCTTCGTCTTCTATGGTAGTTACAACCAGTCATTTTTTGGCTTATTTGGCTTCTAAGTTCCTTCCTTCATGTGACCTATGGCAATGACCATACACCTATTCAAAATGTGCTTCACGTTCTTGGTCTAGCAAGAACTAGCTCCCAATTTTCCAATCTGACATTGAGTGATTAACTTCACATGACCATGAGATTGTGAGTGAGACCTCTCTTCTCGTTAGCCCCTTGTCGCATGTGACCTTGGGATATGTCCTTTCGTAAGAAAAAAATTGTGGGCGCATCCAAAAATGGTTTGGGATTAACCAATTTTCTCCCTGCAATCTACCTCCAGCTACCATGCACCCCTTCTCCGATACCATGGTTTCAATTGCGGCCTACCCTCAGAAAATTATTTTTCGAGCAACTTTTGATCCCGCAATCAGGCGTGATCATTGATCTCATGTTCTCTAATAGATTCCCTCGATCAACGGATCTGATCTATTGTCTTTTCTTGCCTTATTTCCTCTGTCCATGCGTGATCCTCAATCCCAACGAGCAAGTGACATGTGGCCCTCCAAACTAATGTATGGGATCGATTTCTCCTTTTGGGGTTTGGGAGTCTCGATTATGAAACTCTTCTTGCTCCCGAAGAATTTCACCCGGAGTCCACGATCAAATGACGTGTGGTATTCTCGAATCAAAGGTCATAATTGTTTCAGGTATTCGGGATTCAAAAATCTCAACTTTCCAACCTTTCAACCTTCCTTTACTTTTTCCTGGAGCTGACAATCCACTGGCACGTGTCCCTTTCATATCAATGATCACAATCCTTTCGCATATTTGAGGTTCGAAAATATCAACTTTTCAACCTTTCAGCCTTCCTTTTCTTTTTATCGGAGTTGACAATCCACTGACATGTGTCCCTTTCGGATCAACGGTCATGATCCTTTCGTGTCTCTAGAATTCAGGATTTTCAAGTCTCAAATGGAAATCCTTGAAGTGATCTTTCTCCAAAATCGCAGATCATATGACATGTAATCCCCTTGATGATCAATGGTCAAGATTTTTCTTTGACGATTTTCAATTTCTCCCCATCCACAAACTTTCGAAGTTGTGGATCTCATGCCACCTGTCCTCCTCGATGATGGATGACCCCAAACCACTTTGAGACTTCGAAACTTTCAGAAAGTTCTGGTGGTAAATATCACAAAGTAAAACTCTCGGAGTGACATCACTTACTTACGTCACTTGATGACGTGTCATGAGCCTAGTAGCTACCATGTGTCACTCGGATTTGTGATTTTCACGTACCTGAAATGCCAAATCAACTTGACACTTGTCATTGTCTGATTGTGCCATGTGTCCTTGATAATGTAGTCTTGTAGACATGGATCCTCATTTACTTCGGGACTTCAACCTTCAGGACTTCGAGTATTTCAACTTTTTAAGTCGCCAATTCTTCCGAAGTGAGAATCCATGAATAGTAACCTCCTCACAACTTTTAGACCTGAACTAAATGTTGTTCATCGATCATGTTCTTAGATTGACAGCTGGATCTTTCTACGATGCTACTTTTATAGCTTATCCTATCCTTTCACTTTAAAATGATCTGACGATTGATGTTTACTCCGACTCTCTGGCTCTCTGAACTTCGAGGATTTCAGATCTCAAACTGAAACTCTCGAAGTGATTTATCCGGAGTGTAACCTCCTCACATATTTAGATCCGAAACGAATGTTGTTCGTTGATCAATATCTTATATCAACAACTCTTGCTTATCCTTTCTTCCACTTAAATAAATCCGATGACTACAGAAATTTGAATGATCGAATTCTCAATCGTTTTGCCCCGCTTATCCTATTCTTCCATTAATTCAATGTGATGGTTGTTGTTCCTCTGGGTTGGTGATCCAATGGCCACTGTCGCTCTTCCTCTTGATTTTCTGATCTCTCCAACTTAGAAGGTTTTCTAAGTGGTTACAGGTCTCGACCTTTGCTCCACTTATGAGTCTATTTCTTGGACCTCGTCTGCACTTCTGGAAACTGCTATCACTTTTGAGATTTCTCTTCTTCTGCGCTCTCAAGGTTTGGTTCACTGTTGTTCTTGCCATCAATAATAAGCACATTCTTCCTACAAACATGCCAACAATCTCCCCCTTTGGCATTGATGGGAACCCTGAAAGGATGCATTATTTTTATTAGACCTCCAACTGTAGCATACAGAAAACACCTTTTTCTCCCCCTTTGACATTAATGTCAAAGAAAATAGAGAGGGACTCTGTTCTTCCCATGATCAGATATACTAGGAGCACTCTCCCCTTGATCAGATAGATTATTTTAACTTGATAATAGGTTCACGCCCAAATTCTGCCGTAGATACTCAAACTGAGATTTTGCAAGCGGTTTAGTGAAGATATCAACAATCTGATCTTTGGATGGAATATAATAAAAATAAACAACAATGTTGGTTACCTGTTCCCTCAAGAAGTGATACTTGATGGGTATATGCTTGGTCTTGGAGTGAAATACATGATTCTTTGACACACTAATAGCACTAGTATTATCAAAATGAATTAGGATCAGTGCAATATATTTTACCTCCAAGTCTGCAAGTGTCTGAATCATCCATAATACTTGGGTACAACAAGTGACAAGTGAAATGTATTCATATTTTGTAGTTGATAAGGAAATGGAACCTTGCTTCTTGCTCAACCATGATACAAGAGAATCTCCTAAGAAGAATGCACCTCCACTCATGCTTTTCCTTTCATCCATGCAGTTATCCCAATCAACATCTGAATAGGCTAATAGTTGAAAATTTTGATTCCTAGGATACCATAGGCCATAGTTCATTGTTCCTTTCAAGTATTTTAAGATTCTTTTGACATCTAATATATGACTTTGTTTAGGTGCATCCTAATACCTTCCTACCATTCCAACAACATCCATTATGTCTGGAAGGGATGATGTGATGTACAATAGGCTGCCTATCATAGACCTATATGAACTTTGATCAACATCAGGTGAGTCATCATCCATGCTTAACTTGCATCCAGTGACCATAGGTGTGCTCGTAAGTGTATAATCTTCCATTAGAAATCTTTTCAAAATTTATCTTAGATATTTCTCTTGAGAAAGAAATATTCCTTCAGACCTCTGAGTAATTTCTAGACCAAGAAAAAATGATAGTTCTCATATCATAGACATTTGAAATTCAGAATGCATGGCAGAAGAAAACCATTGTACCAATGAAGCATTATTTCTTCCGAAGATGATGTCATCTATATAGACCAACACAATGAGAAAATCATTACCCTTTGTTTTGATATATAGATTGTTTTCAATTGTTCCTCTCTTGAACCCTTTGTCTTGAAGATACTTATCTAGTATGTAATACTAGGCACGAGGATCTTGTTTCAACCCATATAAGGATTTCTCCAGCTTGCGGACAAAGTCAAGGTTATCTCACAGTTGGAAACCCTCTGGTTGTTCCATATAGACTTATTCTTTTATATATCCATTTAGAAAAGATGACTTGACATCCATTTGATATACTTTAAACTATTTATGACACACATAGGCAAGAAACATTCTAATAGCTTCTAATCTTTATACGGGCACAAATGTTTCATCAAAACTGAGTCCTTCTATTTGAGAATATCCTTTGCAGACTAATCCAGCCTTATTTCTTACAATATTTCCTTGTTCATTCATCTTGTTTTTGTAGACCCATTTGGATCCTATCACATTTTTATTTGCTATCCTAGGAACGATTTCCCAAGTGTCATTCTTTTCAATTTGGTCCAGTTCTTGATTGATTGATTCTAACCAATTTACGTCTTTACCGGCTTCATTAAAGTTCTTAGGTTCCACCATGGATATGAAGGCTATATGTTATTGCTAGATGTCTTTGATTATCCTTCTCCTGGTTTGTACACCTTTGTATTTCTCACCAATTATCTGACTTTCATGATGATTCTTTTGAGTAATTCTAGAGGAAGGATTTGATGTTGATTGTTGTCCTAACTCTTCTTGTCTGGGTGTCTCTTCTCCACCTGATTCATCATCTTCTTGTGACTCTGAGATTTGTTGTTCTTTATCATCATTATTCTCATCATATTTTTCATATGGCTTAGTGCTTATTTTCTGTTGATCTTTTATAGGAGATTCTTCATCAATTCAAACATCAATACAATCTACTAATTTATGCGGTCTTTTGTTAATGCATCTGTATCATTTACTGTTTGTTGCATATCCTAAGAATATACCTTCATCAGATATACTATCCAATTTTCCCATATGATCATCATTATTCTTGATGTAGCATTTACTTCCAAATACTTTGAAGTGCTTGATTGATGCAGGTCAACCAAAACACAACTCATATGGTTTTTTTATCATTGTTCAACCTTAGATGCACCTTGTTTAGAATATGAACGACCATGTGAATAGCCTCCACCCAGAAGGTTTGTGAAATGTCCCTTTCACTCATCATAGCCCTTTCCATCCATCAAACTGATCTATTTTGGCATTCTACAACTCCATTTTGTTGAGGAGTACCTAGAATAGTATATTCTCTTTTAATTCCATGTCTATCACAGAATTCTTTGAAATATCTTGACATAAATTTTCCTCCCCTGTATGAGGGAATTTCCTTTAACTTCCTTCCTGTATGATTCTCAACTAACTCCTTAAACTTTTTGAACTTCTCAAACACATCATATTTTTCTCTCAGAAAGGCAACCGACATAAGTATGGAGAAGTCATCAATGACTAGCATAAAGTAACATTCTCCTCCAGTTCCTTCCTTTTGCGATGGTCCACACAGATCCATACAAACAATTTGAAGTGATTTCTTTGAATATGTGAAACTCTTCAATTTGAATTGAGCATGAGTCAGCTTCCCCATTTGACAGGATTCACATACAGAGTTATTAGGCTTAGATATTCTTGGAAGGTTTTTCACAGCGCCTTCATTATTCAGTTTGACAATATGATCAAAATTCGGGTGTCCAAGCCTTTTGTGCCATAACCAACTTTCATCAAGTTTGATTAAATGACATTTCTCCTTATCTTCCTTCAAAACATATACATTGTTTTCATTTCTAACCCCTTTTCAATCAACTCTCATGTGTTTACTATATTTATTTTACAATTCTTGGAAGTAAAAGTGACTTCACATCCTCTTTCACATATCTGATTGACACTAACAATATTATTCTTTAAACCATCAACAAATAATACATCTTGAGATTTTCTTCTTCCATTACTCAAGCTTAATAGACCTTTACCTCTGATCTTTCCCAGAGCATAATTTCCAAAGGTCACACTCCCTGATTTATTTTCTTTGAGTAATAGGAAATTACTTTTGTCACCTATCATATGACTAGAGCATGCATTGTCAATATACCAGGTGTATTTTTGTTTTTGAGATGACAACACTAATCCACACTTGTTATCTTCATTCTTCTTCCAAACCTTCATGTTTTCAACTCTGTGATTTGAATCTGGCTTATAGTTTTTGAAGCAACAATCTACAACTTTATGTCCATAATTATGTCAGATGTAACATTCTGGTTCATTGAATAAAAGATCGTAACGATTGTTATGTGTAATATGCATAATTTTCCCAGCGATCACATGATTTGCAATCTATGGTTGTTTTTTACTTAGCTGTCTCGTTCTTTGTTGTGGCCAATATTTATTCATTGGTTGTATTGATTGCTCATGTCTAAATCTTAATGAACAATTTACAACTTTGTGGCCAAAGTTAGAGTAGTAAAAACAATATCCATAGAAAAAATCTTTGTACCTGGAAAATGGTTGTCTTCTTTGTGAAGATCAATTTCTTCCATGCTGATGATTTCTTTGAGCAAAGAGTGCATTATTTATTTTTTCTAAAGGTTCAGTTCTGGTAGCTTTTCCTTCACTCCTCCTTGGCGGTTGATTCTCTTCCTTTGTTTCTACAGGTTTTTGTTGTCAATGGTTGTAGATTTGACAAACTTTGTGTATTCTTTGTTGCTTGGATGACCGCTTCTTGATCCCTCTTCATAACCCAAACCAGTTTTCAACTTTGAATTTATTTGTTCATTCAAAATGGAGACTAATCCTTCTGAGGCTTTAATACTTGTCAGATTATGATGATATAAGGCCTGAAATTTCTCTAGATCTTTTCTGACAGACACTACTTCAGCTTCCAATTTTCACCTTTTGTTTCAGCTTCCTTTAATTTATATTTGAGGATGTCTTCAATATTCTTAGCTTATTCTAACTTAACCTTCAACAAAGTAATTTCTTCAGATGGTTCATTGCACGTTTTCTCATACCTGAGAAGTAACTGTTTTTCTTTTCTTTTCTCAGAGTCTATCAATCTCTTCCATGGCAATGACAAGTTCACCTTCAAGATCTACTACTGCTTCACAATCAATGAACTCACTTCCTGTATCTTCAGTGTTTAGATCTTCTAAATCTATTAGCATGATATCATTTATTTTATCTACAATAGAAGAGTCATTGCTTTCATCATCTGAGGGATCACCATCATTGTTTACCCAAAGGATTTTCTTCTTAAAATTATTCTTTTTATAGACCTTCTTGTGTTTGTGCTTCTCTTCATCATCATATGTCTGATCCTTTATTTTTTGAGGACACTTAGATGAAAAATGACCTATCTTACCACAGTTGAAACATTTGAAGGGCATTTTACCTTTGTATTTGCCTGATCCTTTCTTCAGTCCTCTCACAAAATTTGCTTCAATCTCATCTATATCAACGTCTGTGTTTTTATATACTTTAAAAGATGCCTCCCTTGTAGTGGATTAACCTTTGGTGATTCTCATTTCATAAGAAGTTAGGGTTCCAAGAAGTTGATATAGTGTCAACATTTTGATATCAACTATTTCCTCTATAGTAGAGACCTTTGGGTTAAATCTATTAGGAAGAGATCTTAATATTTTCTGGTCTAGAAAAGATTCATCTATCATTTCACCTAGGCCTTTCATAGTGTTGACAACTTATTCTATACGTAGGAAGTACTTATTGATAGTTTCTTCTTCATCCATATTTAACTGCTCAAATTTCAGTCCGCGAGTCTGAAGTTTTGCGTCTTTCACCTTTTCATTACCTTCATAACTACTTATCAACTTGTCCCACATAACGTTTTTTGAATCACAATGTATGAATTTGACAAACTCGGCTTCAATGTTTTTTGAATCACAATGTTTTTCGAAACGAATCCAACTCATAATCCAATAAGAACAAGAGCGAATAGAACAGTTTGAGTTTGTTACAGCCATTATGAATCAACACAAATCCATGACTTCGGCGAAAAGATCTTTTACACAGGTCATATATAATCCAAATCCAAACAAAAATATTGACAAAACAGAGTCGTTTTTCCAATTTAATAGACTACATCGTAATTATCAAACCAATTCAATCCTATGAAATCGTTTTAAAAAATCAAATCATAAAACTAAATTAGGGTCACTGTGATCTAACCAAAATGAAATCATATCAAATCAAAACATAGTCGTGCTCTAATTTTAGCATAAAAACCTCATGTTCAGATCCGATACAAACAAAATCCAATAAAAAACAAACACTACTGATTTCGTTAACTCAAACCAACAGACAAATGAATCAAACCCAATAAAACCAATCAATTGCTAAACAGGGCACGACCAAATCGTGTAACCAAATCATAACTTCATTTAATTTTAGCAAAACGAAAACAATGTACAGGATCCACAAGACTATGCCAGATTCATTTCGAATGATAGACAGAGCTATTTGAAAACCAAACTCAAATCATTATATTAATCCTAGCAATTCAAAAAATGAAATTGATATCGAAATTCATACCTGGATGACGAGCAGACAACTTGATCATGACATTTTGGAATTCACAAAGGCTGTAGCCGATTCGACATTCCTAAATACGATGGAACCAGTGGTTTTCTTCTTCCTATCATTTGCTTGAAGCTTGTCCCTTTGGCTTGTCAACACTGTAAGTTGTTTTTCCAACGATTTAATTTTGGATTGTAATAATGGAACGTCTATATAGTAGCATTCCAACCACACATTACATTGGTCACATGACGACTATCCAGGCTTCGAAAATGTAGGTGAGGGTTTGTTTAATTTTCCGAGGGTTTCATTAGGTAGATTGATCCCTGGGTAACTAGGGTTGTTCCTTAAGCACAGGGGAAAATTAGAAACGAAGTCATAGGGTGGCTCTGAGCACAGACCTTGGGAGTAAGGGTATTCACTAGCTAGGAAGTGTTCGATGTCAGAGTCTGAGTCTTCACTAAGGACTATGGGATTTTGATCAATACTTGGTTTAGATTTATTCTGGGCCAGTCTCAATATAAGTCGAGCATTCTTTTTACCTTTTCCGTCGACAGTAGGGTTACCTTTAACCTTTTTGCTCACAGTCTTTATAACAACCTGTGTCTTGTCTATTACGATGTCAGATAGATCGATATCAGGTTCGAACGAGGGTTTGGGAGAGGGAAATAGGACATGGAAAGGCATGGGTGGACCGACTTTAGTTTCACTAACCACAGGCTTTTCAATTTGGACAGGCTCTGTATCAACAAAACCATTTCGAGAGATAAAAGCTTGCCAACTATCACCATGGAGGTTTAAGTGGTGAGCAACAATGAGTCTAATCAGGCCATGGTGGAACAGGCTACTATCAGCCTTCTCTCGTTTAAACCTCTTAGCCATTTTATAAAGACTACACTGGAAATAAAATGACATGTTCAATGGATAACCCATAAAATTCATTAACAAACTAAGGTGATAAAGAAAAACTAGTCCATACTGACCCTCACAGGTCACGAATTGTTTAACCACCATCAAAATATCATGCCACCTTGGTTTAAGCGTGGAAATTGGCATACCTCTGTCAGAGGATGTGACCTTTCGCGAGAGGAACAATAACGACCATGGCACCTCCTCAACTTTAGATTTTTTAAACCATCGTTGGCCCGTGGCTGCCAACCCTGTGGCAGAGCTGATGAACTCTTCATTGATTTCAAGCTGAATGTCACCTATCTTGGCCCTAAAACCATCAAAAGTCAAGGGAAACTGATGTGCAACAAATATATTAAAACCCTCAAACCTCTGTACAAACGTGAGCCAACCATTATCTTGCAAACCTTTCCGGGCGTTATCGAACAGTAGCAAGGCTTGACTACCATTCATCTCAATTCACACCACCAGTGCCATGGAGAAGAGCACACGGTAAGTCCAGGGTTTGAATCATAGAATACGCAGGAGAAGAGTATTCACATGCTTACTCGATGCTAGTAGAGGTGAAACAGGGATAGAGGTAAGCATTAATGACATCGTGCGAAGGTGGTGGAGCTATCTCTGCCATGCAGAATGGTCATTACCATGGTACAACCGTCGACGCTTTCAACTATTCAAATCACAACGCATATGTGTTACAACTATGCCATTTCAATCAATAAATCGAAACCCTTGGTAAATGGATAAACCATTTGTGCGATCAAAAGTTATAGTTTCAAAACCAAACAAATAAACCAATGGTTTGACTATGTGACATGCGGTGTATAGAAGGATTCATGCTAAGAGTTTAACCAATGTACCAATGTTTTTTCATATAATCAATATGCCAAGTGAATTGATCAAATAACATGCAAATCCAATCGCCAATGCATCACAAACTTAATGAAACAAAATTACACAATCAATCAAAGAATGTGAAATGAGTATAGATCAAAAGGGTTTTGCCAACTGCATAATGATAAGTAAAATGTAAACGCAATGGGCATATCGACAATAATGATAACGACAATTCATTGAAGATTTTAATGCAACTTCGAAAGACCAAGTTTTCATGCTTATAGTTGTGAAAACAAAAACGAAGGTAGATGTGTAAATAACGCAGAAATAAAAGTGTCGTTTATTTGAGAATTGCAACGAAAAATTACAGTCTGCAAAACACTGGTGTAGGCAGCTTAGTGGAAAAATGTGAATTGGCTGCCAACAATGGCGACACACTAGTAGAAGCAGTTATCTCTGCCAAAAGAACAAATTCAGATTAGGACAACAAAGATAATTCCGACTCAAAAATAACAACTAGAAAATCGTATAAACATCATCATTAGCCAACTATTCTAGCAGTGCTTTAAAATATGAAAACAGATAACAGTCTTAAGACCAACGAGTCACGATATTAAAGATAAAATCTCCAATACTGTTGACAGAGCCACTGCTGCCAGCAGGCATCCATAGCCTCGACAAGGTTTCCATTTAACCCACTCTGACATATGTATCCTGCCAAGAAGTTCCAGATCAGAATAAAGGACATTTTATGGTTAAGAGGTTCCTTATTTGCAAATTTTCATATACCCGACATTGCTTCGCTGCCAGCGGGCCTGTTCAGTACCCCGACGAAGTTGTCTTGGCATAATGCATGCATTTACCCACTGCCAGCAGACCTATTCAGCATCCCGATGAGTTTACAAGAACTTCCCACATCTCTTTTATGTTTTAATTTTTTAAAGATATATGATCGAGCGGGGTGACGCTGAAAATTATGATATTTTAACATATTTTTTCAGACCTCATCAAAATTTTTAGAACTGTCCTTTATTAAGATCCAGAGATGTTTCATTTACAAAAAAAACTTCCTAAGGAAGGGAAATATCTTTTGAGTCATTCCCTTAAGGAATAGGGACAGCGTAAAAAGATAATAGATGATCATGACAAGCTTTACTTAGAGATCGAAAACAATCAACTTCTTTCAAACAACATACTTTTTTCCAACACAACTATAAATTTGAGAAATATACCATTGATGTTTATACACTTTTCTTAGCAGTTATTTCAGCGAAGGAATTTTCTTTTTTCTTTGTCTGAAAAGCTCAGTATACAGGTATGTGTATTTCCCAAAAAACACAAGTTGATAAACTCAAAGGGGAAATAAAAAACAAAAGAAAAAGAACAAGCAAACAAAAGAAAAATAAGTACATAATATACAAGGGTTGTTGTCAAGCAAAGTATCTTTTCAGGGCTTGGCCATTCACTAGATAGGTGTCAGGATGCCCTTCTAGATTTTGCAATCGAAAAGAACTGGGACCCAACTTTTTAGCAATTAAAAACGGTCCAAGCCACAAGTTTTGAAATTTCATGTGCTCTCCATTTCCCTCATGTGGTTTGTCCCATTTCAAGATGAGGTCACCTACTTCAAAATTCCTATCAGAAGTAGAGTTAGAATCGAAACAACTTTTAACCAATAGTTGATGCTGATCTAACTTACGTTTAGCTTGGGCTCTTACTTCTTCTAGCTTCATCAAAGCGTTAATTCGGTTTTCCAAAGGGGGACAATCTTCTTCTTGGATTTTTTTTGACAACTGTAGTGAAGGAAGAAGAATGTGAGGTGGCATAATTGTTTCTCTGCCATAAACGAGAAAAAAGGGGGAGTTACCTACAACGTCTTTTGGTGTTACCCTATCAACCCACAATGCGTTTAACAGTGCATTGTGCCAATTCTTGTAATTTTCAACCACCGTTCTCTTGATGATTTTAATCAAGTTCTTCTTTGTTGATTCTGCCAATCCGTTGCACTGAGAGTAATAACTAGCAGAATACTTCAATTTAATTCCTTTTTCCAAAGATAACTCTCTCATATCAAGAGAGGAAAAGTAAGAAGTGTTGTCGAATACCAAACAGTCAGGGATACCAAAATGAGTGATAATATTCGAATTTAGAAAGGCAATTACCTGACTGGTGTTGACAGTTCTTAATGTCGCAGCTTCAGACCATCGGGTAAAGTAATATGTGGCTGTCACAATAAACTTGTGTTGTTGTGAGGATAGGGGATTGATTAGACCTATGATGTCAAGGCCCCACTGCTGAAAAGGAGAATCTACTGAAACGGGCTACAAAGGAAAGGCTGGTTTTTGTAACCGCCCTGATGCTTTCTGACAAATGGTACATTTATGACACAAGGCATGGGCATCTCTAAAAAGCGTGGGCCAATAATAAACGGCTCTTAAAACCTTATGGGCAGTGGTGTCGCCACCAAAATGACCACCAGCTTCTCCTGCATGCAACTCTAGCAAGACTTTTTCTTCTTCGTCCTTTTCAAGACAGCGCATCAATACGTCGTCAGAACTTTGACGAAACAGGATACCATTAACCAGATGAAAGGAGGTAGACTTTAATCAAAACGCTCTTCTTTTAGCGGGATCCAGGTGACGGGGTGCTGACCCATGTTCAAGATAGAATCTTATATCATCATACCAAGGACTGACAGGGTTTTGTGCGCAATAGATTGCATTTTGTTCGTGTTGTCCTAGGTTTGACGGGTCGCTTTCTTCTTGTTGTCCTGCTGCTGAATCAGCAACTAACTTTCATAACCATTGGCCTCTCACTATCTGAGCTGGGGTGATTTCTAAGTTGTACTCCTGCAAGGAGGTGACCCAGTTAGCCCTCTTTTCACCTAGTTCCTTCTGCACTAACAGGTTCTTTATGGCTGGGTAAGGGACAATAACTTTCGTCCTTGACTTCAAAAGATAGGACCGGAAGTGCTTGACTTCTTTGAAAACAATGTAGTCTTGCCGATCTGCTGCTGGGTAATTAAGTTCAGTGCCTTTGAAAGTCGAGCTCGTAAAGGCAATGGGTACTTCATTGTTTTCGACATTCTTTTGGGTTAGGACAACGACATAGGAACGGTCAAGAGAAAAAGTGTAGAGTGTAAAGTCTTGAGAAAAATTGGGACTCATGAGAGACGGAGCATCTATTATGGCCTTCTTTATTGCATTAAAAGCTTGATTTTCCAGGGGTCCCCAGTGATATTGGGTGTCTTTCTTAATTAAGTTTTGCAAGGGTCTGACCATTTCAGAGAAGCTGGGGACACATCTTCTCACAAAGTTAATCTAGCCTAAGAAAGACTGCATAGACTTTTTGGATGTAGGAGGGGGAAGTTTTGTGATGACTTGAGTCCTTTCGGGGTCAATAATCATCCCTTCGCTTGACACAATAAATCCTAAGATTTTAACCTATTCTACAGCAAAGATGGATTTTTTAGGATTCAAGGAGATGTCGTATTTACGACATCATTGTAGAACAGCTCGTAAGTGAGCTAGATGATCAGTTTTGTTTTTAGAAAAAACGGTAACATCATCTAAGTAAACTATGATGGATTGATTGATTAGGCCTAGGAAAGCAATGTCCATTGCTCTCTGAAAAGTGGCACCATCATTAATCAATCCAAAGGGCATTTTTCGATAAGCATAAGTGCCCCACAGGGTGCGGAAGGTAGTTTTAAGTTGGTCTGGTGGAGACATCAGGACTTGGTTGTACCCCAAGAAACCATCCAGTAAGGATAGCCTCTCAGAACCAGATACCTGTTGAAGAATCTGTTCCATGGGTGGGACAAGATAGTTGTCTTTATCAGACGCTCTATTAAGGTTTCGAAAATCGACGCAGAGTCGAATTTCCCCACTTTTCTTCCGGACTGGGACAAGTTTAGAAACCCATTGAGTGTGCCTAATAGGAAAAATTATCTTAGCATTTAGGAGTTTATTCAATTCTTTTTGAACGGTCGATTCGAACTTAGGGTGCATTTTCCTCAGTTTTTGTTGAAAGGGTAAGGTTTGGGGCTTCATAGGAATGACATGTTGTATGATGTTAGGATTGAAATTTTTAAGGTCATCATACATCCATGCAAAGACATCTTTAAATTCTTTGAACAATTTAATAAATGAAACTTTTTCTTTTTCAGAGCATCCTTCCCCTAGATTAATGCACTACGGATTGTCCTTAGTTCCTAAGTTCACTTTTTCGAATGATAATGAGGAACTATTGGTTTTACAGTTGACCGTCTTTTTAAATTTATCTTGAAGATCATAAAACTTCTCTAATCTAACTTCAAATTTAAGGATCAAGTTTACTATGTCCAATGAAGATTCAAAAGTTCTCGGATCTGGTATTACCGTGAAATCGCGCAAATTGTCATCATGCGTGTGTTCGTTTATCACCGCGCCTTGAAAAGTTTCTTCCATGTGTAGAAAGTTGATAATCTACTGATCATCATCAAAGACTCTCCAGTTCGTGATGTTGTTAGGAACGGATGGCCGGAACAACAGTTCGACGGAGAATGCATCTGGGGACAAGCCTCCTGCAGGAAGAATTTTAGAAGCTACATTAGCTAGTAAATCTTCTTCAGAGTTATTCAATCTAGGAATAGAATTTATATTGAAAGAAGAAAATTATTCATTAAATTCCATACCTCGGATTGGTAGCTTTTGAGATGCGGAGACAGACAGTGGATAGAATCTCTTACCTGTCTAACCCCTATTTCAGAGTCGCTAAAGACGGTCAAATTTTGAATGTTCATATCTAAATATTTTCTGAGACCTTGCAGTAAAGCCCCATATTCTGTAGTATTATTAGTACATTCAAATTCCAACCTACATGCAATCAATGTTTTGTTACCTGTCGGGTCGATAATAACACAGCCTGCGCCAGCTCCTTCTTTGGATTTTGACCTGTCGAAATAAAGAGACCAAATTTGATTCCCATCGGGTACATGATATTGTTGCGTAGAAGTTGTTGGCTGCACATATGCTACAATCTCGGACTGTTGTTCTGGATTGGTGATAGTTGAAGCCTCGGCCATGAAATTGTCGAAGAAGGTGTCCACCCCTTGTAATTCGGGTGAATCCGTAGAAGGTGTAAATGGTTCGTTGGGGTCATTCAAATCTGTGGCCGTGAACTTAAGGTAGCCCTCACGATTTACCTTTATCTTGTTGGGCTTTCCATTCTCTGGAAGCCATAGATGGGACCAATCTGTCGCGAAATAGCCATGTAGCTGCTCCGACCATTCCCTGCTTAAAAACAAACCATACACTTCTGGAATGTCTACAACAATAATATCAATAACCTGATGAACCTTGGGTTTAGACGATAATCTAATAAGCACATTCTTTAGTTCGCCTATAACTTTAACATTTGTCCAATCAAGTTGTATGATTTTTTAAGTAGATGGTTCAACTTCAACCTTAATCTTCTGGCATACAGACCATGGCATCACATTGGATGACGATCTTGAGTCTACCATACAATTGTGCATGTTTCTATTAAAGATTTCGAAAGTTAACAAAAATGGAGGTACATTTTTACGAGTACTAAGAGAGGTAGCTTGTGGCTTTTTACTCGCAATTCCTAAAGCTACTTTATCTACATTATTTACATTATTTACATTACTTACATTACTTACAGGAAGGCCTCCTTTATCTTGAGGATCAGGGTTGTTTTTAGTGGAAGTCTTCTGAGGAACTTTTTTCTGCACAACCTTGTTACTACTTGAATTACCATTTTTGTCATTCTCTGAGATATTCTGTAACATTTTTTGTAGCAGAAATGGAAATTTCAATAACTCATAAACAGAATTGTTAGCCCTCAACTTTTTAAGATCTTCAACTACATCATAATCTAAGTTGGGGTTCACATTGCTCTGTTTAGTTTCAGCTGATTTAGATTTCTTTGGAGGCGAAGTTGTAGTGTTTTTATAAGCAGGTTTGTTGGTTGTCTTACTCCTGGTATTATAAGGATGAACTGTCTCGAAGTTAGCTTGAAAGATGCTATTCGAGAAGTGTCCAAAAATATTCAGAGAAGACTCCTCTTCTTGAACTGTCTCTTGTTCAACTACATCCTCAAGAATCTCAGGAGGTATCAAGTTGTCTTGAGCTTCTAGAATTGTTTGAAGGGCGCATTGCAGACTTTCTAGATTAAGGCCTTCGGTGGTTGGATTAGGTCGGTTGGTGGGAAAAGGCTTCCAGAACGGGGGCTTGTAAGGTACTTTGCTTGAGGAATCTTCTTCGGTCGTCCTTTTTAAGTCTATAAATTGATTTAACAGTTTTTGGACAACTTTAGTTAAGTTTTCTAAATTCGAGCTTTCAGGTTGTGTTTTACTTTGAGTAGGTTTGGGGAGGATTTTGATCTTATTTTTGGAAGAAGAACTAGTCTCAGTTTCGTTGCTAGTAGAGTCTTTAAGACTAAGTATGTCTTTTTCAATCTGGCTGGCCTCTTCAAAGGCTTCTAACAACATGGCTTTCTTAGATCATTTAACCCAAATAGCTATACTTTGATGCAAAGCTTTAGTGTAGTATGCTATTATAAGATTCTCGGTGGGCATGGAATCTGCAGGGATTCGGTTTTTAAGTGTTAAGAATCTTTGATTAAAGTCTTTAAATTTTTCTTTTGGGTTCATTCTTAAGTTAGAAAGATCCATGACTAGGACTTCCGGAAGCTTACCGTCTCTGAACTTTTCCAAAAAGCATGACTAAAAATTTTCCCAAGACACGATGGTATGGGGTTGCTGGGCAAAGTACCAGGTGGATGCATTGCCCTCGAAAGTATAGGGGAACAACCTACAGACAAAAACTTCGTGTTCGACATTGTGGAGTCTTATGGCTAACATAAAATTTTTAATGTGATCTTCAACAATCTGTTTTGAGTCAGGCTCAAACTTGGGAAGCCATTTCTCAGTATGTTTAGGTAAGGGATGTTGAGCTCCAGGTACAACTACGACACCCTGGTCAAGCCAAGGTCTAGTGGGGTTGTTCTGATTTTCCATTGGTGTAGTGGGTGTGGAAGGCTGAGAAGGGGAACTACCTTCATCAGAAGAATCTCCTCCAGAAGAGGAAGGAGATGATGGAGGTGGTGAAGGAGGTATCCCAGATCCTCATGCAACAGGATTTAGGGTTGGATCTGTAGGAATCAAAGTGAGGTTAGTGTTGTTGATACTGAGAGGGGGGTGAATCAGTATCTAGTGCAATTTAAAAACCTTTTTCAAATTATACTTAAACCAATCAATTATATCCAATGAGCAATGAACAATAGTATAAGAGTTACACCAATACACCATGCACAATATATGAGAAATAATCAATAGTTTTTTTTCAAGGGAAGTAACAACTTCCAAAGTTAGCTACAGCTTCCAAATGTAAAGGGAGGGATAAACCTCCAAGAGGAAGATACAATACTCCAATATCAAGAGATATTTGAACTCTCTATCCTTGCCCCTTCCTTCCACCCAAGAATATATGAGAGATAATAAAACTTTACATTAAATCATCACCATCAACCAGTCATCACATAGAACCTGATAATGCTTTCTGAGACTTCTTCAATTTCTGCAATTATTCAATTCTTGGAGTACTCCGATCCTTTATATAATGTTACTCAATGTATTCTCTGAAACTCCTCTAATTTTCACTCCTTGAATCCTCCCCAAAAAGAGGTTATAGAAAGAATGGTAGACTTTATTCAATTCTGGTCTGTTCAAAAGACCCAACTTGTACAGCATGCCCCGCGGTCAATATTTAACATCTGATTCTGAAAATCACACACAAGAAACTAAAGTCCTTAATACTTCCAATGGAAGTGGTCCCACTTAATTTGGAGTCTGTATGAAAAATTTATGACTATTTTACCCAGAACACCTGTTTATTGACTAGTTTCGGGACTAGTCACAAACCCTATATTCCACAGAGTGTATCTCCATAATTATAGCGAATCAAGAGATGTACTTTTTATCAAAGGTACCTTGATATGTCTTCTCAATAACATAGCTATTTCACCATCTGAATCATTCTAGAAAAACATTTATAGAAAAAATGGTAAGATGAACTGAAAATGACATACCTTAGAACACATCACCAAAAGACTTCATCCTCCCTTGAAATCTGGCATTCTTTTACTTCTTCTTCCCTCTGAAATTCGACTTGTATCAAATGAATTTATAATGATATTTATTTATACCATTTATGTCACTTCCTTTTAACATTAGGGCTGACCTGACACTTTCTTATTTTGTAATTA